>LZPO01117303.1:67231-79685 GCA_001675575.1 Neotoma lepida
CCAGTGACTGATGGAGACAGATGTGGAGATTCATGGCTGGGCACCAGGTGGAGCTCCAGGAGCCCAATAGATGGGAGAGAGGAGAGGTTCTATGAACAAGGGACATTGAGATCATGAAGCCAGCCAGGCTGCTGGAAATGCATGAACTGTGGACCAATATCTGTAGAGCCCCCCATGGTGCTGAACTGGGNCCTCTGGAAGCTTGAGACAGTTGTTTGGCTTGAAGTGTCTGAGGGCCCCCAGGCAGTGGGATTAGGATCCATCCCTGGTGCAAGGGCTGACTTTTTGGAGCCCAGTGCCTGTGGTGGGACACCTGGTGCAGCCTTGGCGCAGGGAGGAGTGAAATGAAAAAGTCAGATGTGATGTAGCCATAAAGTAAAATAGCATTTGGCCATAAAAAGGAATAAAATAATAGAATGTGCTACAAGTTGGGTAAATTCTGAGGGCAGTATGCTAAATGAAAGAAGGTAGTCACAAAAGGCCACATACTTAATCATTCCATTTGTGTGAAGTGCTCAGAATAACCAAAACAGTAAGTGTTTGAAACAGTTTCCTCTTTTAGCTCATGTTTCCCCCACCAGCCCTACCACCGATTCTTTCTTACTGTTCTAATTGTAAAACTCCCTCTTTTTAAACCCCAACAAATACTTATTTCTGATGATGTGTGCTAATGGTTATTTAAATTTTATTTAAATCATTTGAGTAAAAACTATCATATCCTGAAACATTTCTACAGATAAGTGTGATGAGTTTTTCTTGTCTCTATTAATAGATAGAGCGCCAATCTGGCAAATATTTAGCTCATATGTCCCCTTCCTTTTCTTTAACTAATCTGGCATGCTGCTGGAACCTTTCCTGAGTGTGTTCTGAGCAACCAAGGAGAACCATTCAGAGCCAGCCCACAACACCATCCCAGAATACAACACTGTTTGTCTCCCCGATAATGATTTACTTGAGGCTGTAGTAAGTACTAGTAGGAGAAGTAAGGTCTGCACTTTATCTTGTCATATTTCTTTGAGGAGAGGGTCAGCAAAGGGCAATCTCTATCGATAACAATACCCCAAATGACAAAATGATACTTACATTTTCAGAAAAGGCAAACTTTCATAGAGTCGTAATAGTTGTGGATTGTTGGATTTCTACGTTTCTCTGCAACTTGGAAAAAAAATTGTGTTTTGCATTTTGTTTTTTTCCCTGCCTCTGCCTGTAAAATTGTAAGACACCATTAGCAAATCATGAAAGAAACTACTAATTTCTGTGACTTAGCACCTGAACAGCACCTCTTCCTCTTTGGTAATGTTTTCCTTAAAATGTTCAGTTTTGCAGTGAGAGGCAATTACATTTTAAATATTAAACTTNCTTCATTTGTATTTGTGGCAAGCAGAATAGCCACGAATGGTCAAAGCACAGACATGCCATGTGCTTGGCTGTCGTTTGCTCTGCCCATATAAAGGAAATATGGAAGGATTTCTTTTAGTAACATGAAGTGCTAAAGTTCATAAGGTTAGAAATGATTTTCATCCTGACTCAAAACTCATAGGTAATTTTTAAAAAGTATTTAATTACAGTTGTCATTTCTATGATTTCTACTGAAGGAACAGTAGGGAGAGACCCCGCACTCCTCCAAATGCCCCCCTCACCCTTGAATAAATGTTATATTCTTGAAACAGTGACCTTATCAGGTGACAATAGTGGTAAGGTCAGAGAGCATCTGATTTTCAAAATGTTCGAGTTCATGCATAATAATTTCACCTTTTAAATTTTATAGCGTTCTAAAGTTAATCCTTTAGCTTTTAGTAATAATATAATGCTAGCACAGGAGAGTGATATTTGCCCTTGATGTGTTGATTTAAAAGCAGAAATGTCTTCTTGACAGGCTTTGCCGCTCTCCAAAACTTTGTTTGTTGGATCATGCCATTTTTGTGTGTTAAAATATATTTTTGAACATCCTGAAGAAAGAGTGGGGACTACTATAAGCAGTACCCATGTGCCATTGCATAGGTTAATAAATTACCAATTTGACATGACCATTGCACATTTTAAATAATAGTAGTGATGTANCTAACATTTTTGTCATCATATTCTATCACCTTTCTTACTGTAACACTTTGGTTTTGATTCCCCAGTAATTTTGACATTATTATATCATTATGTATGCAAATAGTATTTTGAGTGATAAATCATGCAATACCATGTACATGATCCTATACTTTATTTTTTACTCAACTTGTTTTTTTCAGTACTTGGGATGAAACCTACATATACACTAAGCAAGCACTCTACTACTGCACTGTTTCCTCAGCCCTCAGCATTCTAGTTCTGAAGTGTCTTTCTGTTGATATGTCCCATGGCATTTCATTTATAAAATGATGCCCTTACTTGTTTACCCACTTATTTCTTCATAAACACATTGTTTCTATTTTTCAACTATTAAAACTAATACCACAGTGAGCACACTTGTGCCCACCCCCTTGTTCTCATGTGTGAGTTTTTTGTCTAGTTAACACCTGTGAATGGAACTGCTGGGCCAGGGCATGTACCAACTTGTGCCCACCCCCTTGTTCTCATGTGTGAGTTTTTTGTCTGGTTAAATACCTGTGAGGGAACTGCTGGGCCTGGGCATATACCAACTTGTGCCCACCCCCTTATTCTCATGTGTGAGTTTTTTGTCTGGTTAAATACCTGTGAGGGAACTGCTGGGCCGGTGCATATACCAATGTGTGCCCACCCCCTTATTCTCATGTGTGAGTTTTTTGTCTGGTTAAATATCTGTGAGGGAACTGCTGGGCCAGGGCATATACTAACTTGTGCCCACCCCCTTATTCTCATGTNTGAGTTTTTTGTCTGGTTAACATCTGTGAGGGAACTGCTGGGCTGGGGCATATACCAGCTTGTGCCCACCCCCTTATTCTCATGTGTGAATTTTTTGTCTGTTTAACACCTGTGAGGGAACTGCTGGGCCGGGGCATATGCCAACTATGCTAAATGTTACCAAATTGATCTGTGAAGTGTTTCTGGCTGTTTGCATACCAATCCCTTGCCATTTTAAATTTTATTGAGATATAATTTATGTGCCATAAATATACATCACTTATAATGATATATAATGAGTTTTAGCATATTTATAGAGTTTTACAACTATTACCTTAATAGGACCTTATAATAGCTTAATTTCACCACACATTCCCAAGCAAAAACAGTAGACCTAGTGATGGTTACTTCCAATATTTTTCCTTTCTTTCTCAACCCAATTTGACAATGACTCTGCTTTCTGTCTCCATGAATTTGCCTGTTCTGAACTTTGTATATATGTGTTACCATTCAATAATTAGTCTTTTGTAAGTGACTGATTTCACTAACCACAATGTTTTTGAGTTTCATGTATATTGTATCATCTATCAGTACTTCATCCCTTTCTCTATTCTTTTGATGAGTAATATTACTACATTTTACTTTCACCCATCATTTGCTGAACATTTTAGTTGTTGCTACCTTCTGATTATTGTGAATAATACTATGTTATATATATNTTTTTATTTTCCTTGAATATATTCCTCAGAATAGGACTGTTAGACCAAGATATATGGTAACTGTGATTAATACTTTGAAGAACCATTAAAACTGGCTGAACTATTTTATCCCATCAGCATGTGAGATTTCCAATTTTTCATATTCTTGTTAATAATTGCACACAAATATACCTGAAAAAGAAAAACCTGTTTGTCTTTCTGAGTCTGGCTTGTTGTGCTTAACATAATTATTTCCAGTTTTCTCCATTTTCTTGCAAATGTCATGATTTCACTCTTCTTATGGCTGGATAAAATTCCACTTTTTATATGCATTATGCCATATTACTTAAATCTCTTCATCTGTTGATGGACATTTAGGCTGGTTCCATCTCCTGACAAATGTGAATATTTGTCTATAATATTTCTATTTATACTAGATAGCATATAGTATAAAACTACAGTATATGTACTATATATTTAGTACATAATATATAGCACATGTCTGTGGTACATCTGCCTATAGTATATAGTGAATACCTATTTATAGCAATCATATATAGAATATCTATAGCATATGCATTATATATGGTATAAAATATATAGTATATATTATGTGTATGTAATATATGCTATATAGTATATCTATAGTTTATCAGCAGTATGCAGTGAATATCAGTCTATAGTATATCCCCTTAGAGTTCTTTGGGTAAATGCAAAATTGGTATAATTAGTTCATATGATATTTTTTATTTTTAGATTTTCAGGAAACCTCCAGCCTGATTTCCATGGTGGCTGAACACATTTCCATCCCCTCTAGCAGAGCATAAGCTTTTGTTACACATCTCACCAGCATTTGTTGTTGTTTGTTTTCTTTATGATAATCATTTATACTAATGTGAGATGAAATCTCAACATAGTTTTAATTTACATTTCTCTGACAGCTAAGGATGTTGCACACCTTTTTGAAATAATTNTTGGCCATTTGTATTTCCTCCCTTAACTGTCTTTTTAATACATGAGTTCCTTTATTGATTGTATGATTTGTTTGGTTTGGTATTTCATTTTTTGAGTTCTTTAAAGATTCTAGGTAGTAGTCCCCTGTCTTCTATATAGTTGGCCAAGAATTTTGCCATAGTCTTTAAGCTGTCTCTTCACTCTGTTTCTTTTGTCATGCAGAAGTGTAGGACAAATTGCTGAACAGTCTTATTAATAAAAACCCGGAGCCAGATATTGAGGTAAAAAGCTGAGAGATCAGAAAAGCAGAAAAAAGCCAGCCACATTCTTACAACTTGGAGATCCTCCACCAAAGAGACCTACTTCCTGTATATCCACACCTATATGTCTTTCTGTTCTGCATCTCACTTCCCTCTCTGCCCAGCCACATCACTTCCTCTTCCTGCCCAGCTCTATCACTTCCTGTCTGTCTGTACAGACCTCCAGACCTTTATGGTTAGTGCTGGGAATTAAGGTGTGTGACACCACACCTGGCTCTGTTCCCACTGTGGCCTTGAACTCATAGANATCCAGACAGATCCCTGTCTCCCAAGTGATAGGGTTAAAAGCGTGTGCTAACCTTTGCCTGACTTCTATGTTTAATATAGTGGCTGGCTTTTTCCTCTGATCCTCAGATAAACTTTACTGGGGGACACAAATAAAATATCACCACACAAAAGATTTGTAATTTCCTAAATCACATATGCCATATTGAATGGGTAGATAATTATTTCTTTTCTTTGATATTGGAGTCCTTTTCATAAAATTCTTGCTTATGCCTATATCTTAAAGTGTTTGTGTAGCTGGAAGTTTTTCTGTGTCTTGCAGCTGCTTGGTCCCAAATAGACATACAGAGGCTTATATTAATTACAAACTGTTTGGTATATGGCTCAGGCTTATTGCTAGCTAGGTATTACATCTTAAATTAACCCATTTCTATTAATCTGTGTATTANCATGTGTCTTGTGGCTTTACCTGTGTCCCATTACATCTTGCTCCCCCAGTGGCCTGCAGCATCTTCCTTGACTCTGCCTTTTTTCTCTCTGTATCTTTTCTTGAATTTCCCACCTGGCTATAACCTGTCTTGCCATAGGCCAGAGCAGCTTCTTCATTAACCAATGATAGCAACACATATTCACAGCATACAGAAAGANCATCCCACAGCACTTCTCCTTTTCTGTCTAATCAAAACGGAAGGTTTTCATTTTAACATAGTGAAATTACATAAAACAGTTATCAAACAAGAATTACAGTTACAATATCCAGTCTATTTGCATTTGGCAAAATTAAAGAAAATACTCCATCATCCATCCCATTTCTATGAGTCTAAAGTTTTATATCTAATTTACCTTTTATCATAACTAAGGAACACTATAATTATAGCTACCTAGTTTTCAACTCCATCAAAGATCCCAGAATATATATAATATTACCTAAGTAAACAGGAAGTTCATTGTAAGCAACTTCCAAAATTCTAGAAATGACAGAGACATCTGGCTGCCTGGTGAGTCACCCAAAATTCCTCTGTAATGTTGGGGCATCTATCTTCAGCCTACAGGCCTAGGGTGTCTAGCAGACTTTTCAGTGAAGCAGGAAACTTGAACTGTCCCACCTGTTTTGGTAGTTTGTCAGTCACTTTCCTCTATGTCCTGCAGAATGTCTGGCAGTTTTTCTGTGAAGCAGGAACCTGAAGGACCATCTCGCCTTGTTCTGACAAAGTTCAGTGGTCACTTTTCTATGGGTCCTGCATGTCCAGTTTATACAGCATATTGTCAAGCAGTCCAGGCAAAAGCAGTTTCTTGCCCAAATGTCTAGCCTTTTCCACATTGTAAGCAAACGCCATAATGAATTTCTTCAAAGCCCATCATCCTCTTTGAAGTAATTGGTGCTTCTAGGAGCAGACATGTCTCACTGTCGAGAAAAGTCTAAGTTCTTAAAACATTTTAAATGCCACATTCTGTAGGTCTTTGAAGATTACCTATTTATCTGAAATATAACTCTGTATATCTAGAAAACCTAACTAACATGACTATAAGTTTGACTATTAAGTTGTATTTCTTAATTATATATTATATTTTTTAATGAGCTGCATAAACACAATACCCTAAACAAGAGCAGAAATATACATACAGTATAATAAAATTAACTTTAAAATTGTATCAGTAAACCAAAATCCATACCAATGTAAAATATGTAAAATATTTAAGATTAATAGTTGTTTTTTTGGATTAAAGTAGATTTAATAATCTACCCTTTTATCCTATCATTTCCTGAGAGGAAGTCTAGAATATTCACCCTATGTGTTCTTCTAAGAGTTTTGTGCTTTTAGCCCTTACAGTTAGCTCTCTAGTCTATTGCTATGTAATTGTGTGGATAGCGAGAGGTAGGAACCACTTCATTCTTTTGCACATGGATATCCCTTTGTCACTTATTTCTTTTCTTTTGAGATTTTTCCCCCCATCTAACTACCTTTGCACCCTTGTTGAAAATCTACTGTGAAGATTTTAAAATGTATTTTAAAATCTTAATTCTCTTTGCATTTATTGAGGTGTTTAAAATTTTGAATTTCTTCTTTCCAACAATGTTCTCTTAATTTTTATTTATAAATCTGCACTTCTGTTGTTACATTTACTCATAGGTGTTTTGTTTTTTGATGTTATTGTAAGTAGGGTTATTCACTTAATTTTACTTTAAAATTCTATAGCTATNTTGGTAGTATATAGAGGAGTAGGTGACTTAAATGTTGGTATCTTAGTCTGAAATCTTGATGAGCTCATTTAATAGATTTAATAGCTTTTTAAAATCAATTCCTTAAGGTTTTGTGTATATAAGACCCAAAACCAAAGCTTATCCATACTACTGAGTCTTTAATTTCAGTGACTGTATTATAAAATATTTATTTCTACCTGTTTTTATTCTACTTCAGCCTCTTTAGTTTTATAATTTCTTCTTACCTTCTACCAGAAATTATTTCTTCTTCAGAAATCCTAAATGTACTTCTCTTAATGCCTTTGTCAGACATTTCAATAAAACTAATTTTGTGTGGAGTGCATTGCTTTTCTGACAGTTGATTTGTTGATTTGTTTTGGATACCTTTATTAGTATTACGTTCCTGGAAACTGGTTTGCAGGTCTGTTTTTAGTAAGTGTTACAAGTGGCTTTTCTTCTCATTGCACTTTGCTCATTCCTCCCTGTGGTAGTCCTTCAATTACTCATATCCGGCTTCCTTTAGTAAGACTGCATGTCTTGGGATGGCATTTGAATGTTCAGCCCAGAATAATAGTAAGGGTTCTGCAAATCAGCCTTGGCCACATCCTTCAAGTAANGAAGAGCCCACACCAGGTCCCGTATCCAACTACAATTTTATCCCACTTCTCCATTTCTGTGAATCCATTTAATCTTTCTTACTACATCAGAACCTAACTGCTAGTTTTCTCTAGAGTTCAGCATGTAGTAGCCTCAGTCCTATACAATGTTGTGTATTTCTGTTTCTGACACACACACCCCAGAAGTATTTAAGCCTATGTGAGTAACTTTCCTTGGTGCTATAACAAAATATTTGATAAAAAGCAGCTTAAAGAAGGATGCGTTTATTTAGGCTCATGAGTTCTAAGTACAGTCCATCATGATGCACTAGACATGTCAGCAGGTACACGAAGCAGCTGATCACATGATCACATTGCCTCCACAGCTGGAGGCAGAGAGAACTAAATGCTGATGCTCAACTCACTTTTCATTTTTTATTCAGTGCAGAATATGAGCCCATGGAATAGTATTGCCCACATTCAGGGGTGGTTCTCAACTAAAGCTTTCTGGAAGCACCCTTACAGACACACTCACAAGTGTGTCTCCTAGGTGATTCTAAGTCTACAGTGAAGATTACCGTTACAGATGTCACTCTAATTTGAAAGCCTCTGCTTTTAAAAATGGTTTTCTACTTCATTAACAAAATTCCTATTTTCTTTCACAGTTTGAAAAACTAGTATAATTTTGATGATATTTAAGTACTAAATAATAAGAAATTGAATTGAAGAGACTAAATGTTTTGGTATTACTTCAGAGCTCCAACGATTGCTTATTGTATTGTAAATTTTCAGAGTATATTTCAGGAACATTCCCTGATGTGGTAGAATCATCCTTGATAAACTCTAAGGTTTGTTGACATTTCTCTACCACATTTTATTACTTTAATTTCATAAAGTTACTTACATAGAGTTACATTTGTGGTTATATAGCTTGGACAACTTTTTATTCATTTTATTTATTTATTGAACTTAAAATATAACTACATCATTCCCCCTTCCCTTTCTTAATTCCAACCATTCCCCTCTACCCTTCTTGTTCTCTCTTAAATACATGGCCTCTATTTCTTTTATTCTATATGATACACATATATATGTCTATATATTCATAAATACATAAATACAACCTGCTCAGTCTGCATAGTACTTGTATGTACATGATTTCAGAGAGACTAGTTTTCCCACTTTCATTATGCCTTAGGTAACTGTAGTTTTTTGACAAGGGTTGAGGCCCCATGAGGTTTCCCCTCCCATGGTAGCAAGTCTATTGGTGTCGTCCTTGTTCAAGGCTTGTTTAGGCATCCATACTGATGAGATTTCCTGGGTGTATCTCCTCTGACATTTCTAGGAGACAACATCTCACAGCAAACTTTCTGTTCCTCTGGTTCTTAACAATCTTTCCACCCCTCGTCCACTGTGAATCCTGACCAGGAGTTGTGTTGTAGATGTATCAATTGGGGTTGGCCATCACGTGTTTCCTGCATTTTAATTAGTGATTAAATTAATTGATTTAATTGTGATTTTCTGCAATGATCGCTGACTTGCAAGGAAGTGTTTCTTTGATGAAACATGAGACCTATACATATATATGGATTTAAGGATAAACATTTNAAATGTAGTTATTTATGATGCTGGTTTAAAAAAGTGCTGTTTTTTAGGTTCTCCTCCAAGATCTGTGACTTTACTAACCTTGGGTAATTGACTAGGTTTCCAATACCAGGCATGATTTTCCTCTTGTTGCGGGTGGGGCTTAAGTTCAATTAGAGAGCTGTTGGTTACCACCAAGGTGTGTTGCCACTATTACAGCCTTAAATATCATGCCATGCTGGTTGTTGTTGTTGTTGTTGTTGTTGTTGTTGTTTTTAGTTCATAGGTATGATAGCAGGGTAGGACTATTATTAGTTGCTTCTCTCCCTTGGAAGCTTACATGGTGCCTTCTGGTACCATGAGAGCTAGTCCTCAGGGANGTGGATAACTTTTAAAAAGTACAATATGCTGTTACAATATATGTTCTAAAGGGAAATATATTTTGTTACTCAAAGAATAGAATACAAACTAGTTCTAGAAAAATGAGTGTTGACATTAATAGATTTATTGGCATCTTCTAACATTTTTAAAGTGGTATCTCATAACAGACATCTGTAAACAACAATTCTTGTTCACTGAGTATTTCCTTTGTGGAGATTGTTAGACCAGAAATAAAAATTAAAGTAGAATTTTTCAACCAGTCATAGAAAGTGGAACTTAAGGATAATGAACAATAATGGCTGTGCAAGAGTGTTGAACAGATTTGTATCTGTAAGAAATCAAGGATGAAGCTGGCAGATATCAGAATTAAGATATGCTATGCAGTGCTTGAGTAGATGACCGTAGAACTTCAGTGCTCATGTGCAGGGATTCACTGGAGAATCATGATCCTAGTTAGTGCTTTAGTGCTGCATTGAGGCAAGGAGAAAAGTACTTCTTAGTGGCCTGCAACTACCTAATGACATGCTGCCATACGCTTCTTCTAATTGTAGGAGATGCTTTATTGGAAATCTCAAGTTTGAACTACTCAGACTTTGTATCCTATCCCTCTAGGGCCAGCTCAGCCCTTCATCCTGTCAGAGCACATAAAACAGAAGAGCTTGCAGTCTGCTCTGAAGGGGTCTTTGGGATGAAGCATTTTAATGTCCATAAAGAGTAGACAAGAGCTTCAGTTTTAAAGACTCCCATGGAACATTTCAAACTGCATGGATGTATCTTGGTGCCCTTTGCCAAAATTAATAGATTTAGGCTGTGGAGTTAGAAGAAAGCTAAGCACTCGTGCCTACTTATCATCCAATAACATTTTACTATATTTTGCTATAGCTCATGTACCCTAAAACCAAGAATATATTAAATCAGAAAGGTTACTAATTTTAGACTTTTGTAAGTTAACACACAGGGACAATTCAGATGTATAGTAATATTTTACAAATTAAATATCACATGCAATGATCTAGAAACTGCATCAGGTTGATCTTACATGGCTGTTTTTACTTGCTTACTTGTTTTTAATTTTGACTATTTACCAGTCTGAGGTTGACCTGCTTTTCTAGTTTCAAATAGCTATTCCAAGAGCACCGATAAAGAATGGCATAGAGGGACTACAGTGTAATAAAATACCAAGTATGTTACTTTGAATTCCTCTCATGTTTTGAGAACAAGAAAGTCTTAAGCTTTGATAGAATGTTGCAATTTTATAATTTTCCATTTGACTGCTTTAAAAGGTTCATTGTCTTTTAATTAAACTAAAAGGGGGAAGACCAGACATTAAAAGATGTAGTATTATAAAGGGGGTGGCTTTTAGCTACTAGTGTATGAGTGAAGATACCACCTAAAGCAAGATGGACTTCAGCAACAAGTTTTGTGCCTTGAAGCTTCTCCTTGTGTGACTGTAGCAGTGATTTGGAGTTAATTTGTTCAGTTTGTCGGTAAAGACTGTGTTCTATATTGTTTGACTCTTCCTGGAATCTCTTCCCAGCTGTTCTTTCTTCTTCCCTTTCATTCAGGTCAGTGTAGGAAACACAACTACAGGTGAAAGCAAGGTAAACAGGTTAGGTGGGAATCTTGAACCAGGCTTAGTATTCATCACTTGCTGTTTACTTTCCACAAAATTACTCCATCAGTAGCCCCTGCCTTGAGTCTCCCACTTTGTACGCCAACAACAAATGGAGGCTCCCTTTCCGGTCGTCAGTGCACACTCTTAGATTGGGTGAATGTGTGACTTTCTCTGGGAATGTTATTTCTTGGAGCATTGTCTTGTTTTCCTTTGTCTGCATTGTCTGTTTTCTCCCTTTGCTTTCTGCTCCCCACTTGTCCCCAAATCCTTTAAGCCAATGAGGCTGTGGTGACACCTTCTGGGCAGTGCTGGGAGTGAATTACAGCCATGAGTTAGTTCTATGGTGGTGTTAGCATACCCAAGATATGGTGAATAGGATATGTGGTCTGCTTTGTCAGAAGAATTGATACAGCATTCTACTTTCTCTTGGAATTCCTAATACTTGCTAAATACCAATGTCATTTCTTACAAATGAGCAGAGATTCACAGTTAGTGAAATAAAAACCCAAGGACCTACCTGCTTACTTTAGTAATGGTGGTTCTGGGTCAGGCTTGAAAATGAATGTTAACAAAATAAAAATGAACAATTATTTGATACTAGAACATCAACCTTGTTCATTTCTGCAAGTGTGTTTGCATGGATCCGTGTTTTATGTATGTGTCTTGGGAGACATAGCAGTATCCAGTTACACGTCAGTGCCTTAAAGCAGTAGAAATATGCTCAGTCTCAATGAAAACAGTGGCATCCATCTCAACTGTCCACTGCCNNGTAATGTTGAGTGCAGGGTTTCCTGGTGCTGTTTCTGTCCACCCATGTGTCTCTTCCGTATTCACAGGCAGGTTAAGGACACTGTGCAGCTTCAATTGGAGTCTTGTCTTTTTCTGAACAGACTCCATCATCCCCACCCTCTACTTCAAAGCTGATTTAATTCTTACATTAAACAATTCTAAATGATCTATTTTTCATACAGCATGGGAATGATACAAGATTATGGATACCAATTTCTTCTCCTTTCCCTTTCCTTTCCTCTCCTCTCCTCTCCTCTCCTCTCCTCTCCTCTCCTCTC
>LZPO01117305.1:2486-20933 GCA_001675575.1 Neotoma lepida
AGAAAGAAAGAAAGAAAAGAAAAGAAAAGAAAAGAAAAAAGAGGAGAAAGCTTAGCATATCTGGTGCAACACAGGATATTGTCAGTGAAACAGTTAAATTGTTACCTTTTGGGGGGGTTCTTTTTCATGACCTCCTGGAACTCATTGAAATGGTCACGAATTGAACTTTAGGTAGAAAGGTGTAAGGGAGGAACCCTCTGCTGCCTGTGGGCGGAACTCCAGAAGTTAATGAGTTCAGGACTTCTCAGCCAAGCCCTCCGTGGTGGGTTGCAGAACCTTGCAAAACTGTCAAATTTGAGTAGTGTGTGGTCAAAGGCTTGGGACAGAGGTGAGAGTGGAGGTGGGGGACTGGAGTTGTGTGAGCGGGTAGCAGGGAGTGAGGGAAACAGGGGGTTGTGCCGAAACAAAGTGAAAGTCACTTACTTCGTTTTATTTTCTTTGCAACTTCGCAAAATGAATAAAGTTGAACTTATCTCTTGGTCAAAATGGGCAACCAGTTCTCCAGCAGGAAAAGTTGAGGACATCCATGGCACATGAAGAGGACTTGTCTCAAAAGCAATAAGGGAACTCCCAGAAACAACAAACAACGAGGGCCAAAACAAAAGGGGGGCGGGGAGGGAAGGAGGTCAGGAGGGATGGAGGGAGAGAAGGAGGGAGGGCAGAGTTCTTCCAACACTGGCTATCGCAAAGAGCCCTTCTTGCTCAAGCAGACCCAGATTCCCACGGTATCCACAAGTTCGGTGTCAGTTGGCATCAAACAGGTTTGCTTGGAGGAGAGCTCAGATTAACTCTTTTCTTCTCATTTAGCTTTAAGGACTCAAGTTGGTTAAAGTGCGATTGCAAGGGAATGAACTCAATTTCCTTTTCATTACAGATGCACAATGAAATAAAATACAACCAGACTGACAGGTGGTAAAAATGTAATAAGTATACAAGAAACAGAGAAAACACTTAACCTGATTCTCTTGATTTGAAACCTAGAGAGGGGGGTGCTTAAGGACTCACCACAAGTTACTACAATGGTTCCTTTTATCAACTAGGAATAAAACAGCCCTGGGTCGAGGTCAAAGTGAATATGGTGAATAGATGCAGAATTGAAAGCAAGAAGTAAGTTTTGCATTTTGGCACAAACTGCGATTCCCAGGGCCCAGTTGGTTACTACCTGTGATTACTGGGCACGTGATTACATTCTTCTGACTTTGAGTTGTAACATCTTTAGTTCAACACCATAAACAGTTGTCCTTAGTAAATAATTGCCCTCTACATTTATCCACCTGGATGCCAACAAAACATTATTAATAGTATTGACAACATTTCTTCTCTGTGAGTTCTTTGAAAACAGGACAAACTGCATTTTTGTATATATATATCTCTAGTCACCATTTCATGGTAGAGCATTACTCTTGCTAGACCCTGAAGAACTAGTCTTCTTTTCAGGGTTCAGCCATTGCATGGTTCTCCCTCTCCTACACTGACTCAGTTTCACTGTCTGACTAGCTTTGACCAAGTGGCTGTCAGCCTAAAGCAAAGTTTGATTCTGAATTGATTATTAAGGCCTGATAAGTGCTTGAGTATTTGAGATTCAACTTCTTGGAATGCCAACCTCTCTTAGGCTTTTTTGGAATTGAGTTGTTATTCAATAAGAAGCCTAGATTAGCTGTGCAGTGGATGTGTGGAAGAGAATGAACACTCTCCCCTGAGCACCTGGGAGGCCACTAAGATCAACTCTCTGGATCTGTTGGAGATAAACCTCCAATCCTCATCAACTTTCTGTAGCTAACGTCACTAATATCAACTCTCTGGATGCATGGGAGATAAACCTCCAATCCTCATCAACTTTCTGCAGCTAACGTCACTAATATCAACTCTCTGGATATGTTGGAGATAAACCTCCAATCCTCATCAACTTTCTGCAGCTAATGTCACTTGGAGAAATGACCTTCAACAAGTCCTGCCAGCATTGCAGAAAGCTGTAAAACATATTGCTACCATTTCACCATTTAAAAATGGAGAGATGTGCTATGCCTTATTAGATAAGTAAAACATACTTCCTCTATAATCGCTTATGCTTTATAATTCTTTACAGATATTAGGTTAGCCATAATGTTGATTGCCTAGTAAATGGCTTTAAATAAATAATTATTTTTTTTTCTTTTTCAAGTGTATATGTTTTGGAATGTGTATGTGTGTGTATATTGGGGAGTGTAGATGCACATGTGTACACATGTACATCGAGGCCTGAGTTTGGTTTGGGTATTTTCCTTGATTGTTCTACACTTTATTTATTGAGGCAAGGTCTCTCAACTGAACCCAGAACTCATTACTACTGCTAGCCTAGCTGGCTAGCCTGCTCTGGATATCTCATTTCCATCTTCTAGGCCCTAGAAAACAAGCCCCTTCATCCACCTACCATTTACCTGGGTTCTGGGAATCCCAAAGTGGTCCTCAAGCATTCTTGTGTAGGAGGCATTTTGCCTACTGGGCTACCTCCCCAGTAACTCAAAATCAAAGGTATTAAATATTAATTAGAAGTTACATTGTGAATATAGGCCATAGAATTCAGGTTGGATAGAAAGGATGAATAAAACTCTTGAGGAAATTGACCAAATAGGTCCTGGAAACTGGTCAACATCCTCCCCTTCTCCCTGCTCAAGACCTTACCAGGAGAAGCTTACTACTTTTGAAGTTATGTTTAGGAGACCACTTCCTATCTGCCCCAAGCTCAGAGAGAGCCTCCAGGCAGAGGAGAGTCTAATCACTCCCCTCTCAAGTCCTTGTACACTTTGCAGGAAGCTTGCCAAGCCATTGACCAGAAGGGAATCCCACTATCTCCCATCTCTGAATCCGCCTACCAGCCTCAGCCAGAAGACTTGATTTGGTAATGAAGATCTGTACCCAGACTCTGGAACCTTTCTGGAAGGGACCCTACCCAATTATCCTCACCATTCCAGCTGATGTGAAAGTGGCTGGTGTCATCCCTTGGATCCATCTCTCCCAATTAAAAAAAAGCCACTGAGGACAATGACATATGGACTGTCACTCAGACTTCAGACCCCTTAAAAATAAGACTGACCCAAGATCATTAACCTGGAACACTATGTTCATCTTCTTCCTTTCTTTCAGTATGGGAATGAAAGCTACAACCCTCATCTTGCCCATATTGGGACTTGGGAATTAAGAATAACAGACACAGGGAAGGTGATAGCCAATCTGACTATGGATGAGGAACTCCAGTTCCATATAGACCTTTGTTCTTTTATGCCCACTTTTAGAGTTTGCTTAAATGACATAAGGGATGGTTGTGGAGACCTTGTGAGAGAGAAATCTAGGAAATCCAGTTCAATGCATTCCCTACAAATGGGCCCGCACATTGTCAGGGGCCAGATAATGGGGGAGAATCTCTATTGTGCCAAATGGGGTTGTGAAACTGAGGCCTCTTGGAAGCATGCCAAAAACTATATATACCTAGAAAGAGGGGTCCCTCCCAAACACTTCATAATAGGGAATTATAATCCCATAGCCCTAAGACTGAGAGATTGGAGACAACATAAGTATGACTGTATTTCATGGGACACTGGAAGAACTTGGGAAGTAAGACTCTATTATGCTACCAAAAGAGATGCATGGGCTAAGTTTACCATCCAGGGGAGGCCACCTTCCCAGGCCCCCAGACCTATGGACCCCAACAGAGACCTCTTACCCATCCCAAGGGGAAAGACTCAACTCTGCCAATGCTTCCTCCCATGAGATTGGTCTCAACTAACACCAAAAACATTACTGCCCTAGTCCCTACCAGCACTGGGGCTGGAAATCCTTCCTCTGTATTCCTACCTAAAGACTACACTGCCAGCTTCCCATAGGGCCAAGGAAAACAACTCCAGAGGGAAGGCACTACAGGAGAAAACTAATATACTTGTTGCAGTCATTTCTGCCTGGTTGCAGCCATCTTTTTTGTAGGCATTTGTCAACTACACACGTGAGTGAGAATATGCCCCCTTGCAGTAAATAAACATGGCCCTCCCTTTCTAAGGTCAGACCTTTCTTTCTGCCTCCTGTCTCTTTTAAGCCGTGTCAGAAATCTTATATTATTAAGCTACAGACACATTGTTTTTGTCTGCCTGTCTGGAATAATAGTTTTCAATAAGCCAGAGTATTTTATAAGGAGTATTTTTATAAAGAGTATTTACAACTGTTTAAGTTACAAACAATTTTTATAATCAAGGGCACTATGTAACTAGTAACAAGCCTAGTCATTTTGTTGTAAAAATTTATTTAAATTTGAAATCATACTTTATTTAATGCCAAAATGACTAAGGTAACACCATCTTGTCCTGACCCCATCTTGTGTCTATTTAGATGCTTCTCAGCCTCTACCTGCCTCAACAGCCACGTCCACCTTGGCAGCACATTTGAGATTCTCCACATCCCTGACTATGGTCCAGGTGTAGGAACTGATACAATTATGTTTGTATAAATTAAACATAAACTAGAATAACTGATAAAGGTGTAAACCAAAATGAAATGACATGCTGTGTCTGAAATAACTGTGATGCTCGGCCAAAGCAGATGCAAGGTCACTCTAACTGTTATCACAGATTGATGTGATTGTGGTCCATGTGATCTTTTGCCTTTAAAAACACTGTGCCCCTGAGACTCAGCACTAAGAATCTTTCTGCAGTGCTGGCCCTCTCTATATACAAAAATAAAAGACTCTAATTTGGCCTTTTATGAGTGATGGCCTGTAACTTTCTCACCTATACTATGACAATGTATAGGAATACAATTTACATGTTAAGTAACACAATAGCAGAATGATTTGATAATCCCTTACTGCATGCAAATTTAAAAAATAATTTTTTTTCTAAATGGGTCAATGTGACAAGTGTATTGTAAAAATTTTAGGGAAGACTTGATTATTCTTTTCATTTTCCATAAGCAGTATATCTATACTGGTCTAGACTTCTGAACACTTTAGGGGATAGTCTTCCCAGACTTGTACACGGATCAAATCACACATAATGATTGCATCATTGTGGCACTTTACCACATATATAGAGAATTGAAATTGTGAAAAGTCAGATTAACAAGAAAGAGTAACAGACTAGGGATGGGTCTCAGTGGTCACAGGTTTGATAAGCATGTACAAGGCCATAGGCTCAATTCACCCCCTACACGTACACACACACACACACACACACACACACACACACACACACACACACTTGCACCTTCCCGAGCCTGTCACAGGGGTTCAAATCAAGAGATTCATTAATTTGTAAGCAGAGAGCCAGCATGAAACTGTTCCTCAGCAGCATTAAATCTGCTCATGCCCATTAATGTGATTACTGTGCCGTTAACCAGGAATTTAAACAGCTAGACTGTCCTTGCCAATGGTGTTTGCTGCCCCCTTTCATAGTCACTTTTCAGAAAGGTTTTGTCCTGTTCCCCTCATCTGAGACTGTGCAGGGCACGTCTTTCTTTCTAAGGTCTTCCTCTAAAACAGCAGTTCTCAACCTATCACAACCCCTTTGGAGGTCACATATCAGANATCCTGCATATCAGATATTTATGTTACAATCCATAGCAGNAGCAAAATTACAGTTGAAGTAGCAATAAAATCTAGTTGGGGTCATCATAACATGAGGAANTGTATTAAAGGGTCGCAGCATTAGGAAGGTTGAGAACCACTGCTCTAGGGNAAAGATACAATTCTTCTCACCAAAGTCACTTCCCTTTCTGCCCATCACACTTCAGCTGGCTCAACCAAAGCCATGAACCTAGCAAGACTTTCAAGGAGAGAGGAAATAGCATGTTCCCTCTTTTCACTCTCACTCCTGCTACTAAATAGAGTTGCGTTTGAACTTCCCTTCTGAAAAGAAACCATTGTCTGCCACACAGAACTTGTGGTTGAGTCNGATCTTCTCTTTTGTGTATTTAGATACACTGGACCACATAGTTGTAGCCAGTATGATCGGGCAAGAAAAAAAGGAAATAAAAATAATCCAAATTGGGACAGGGGAAGTAAAATGATTTCTGTCTGCCTGTGACATGATCTTACATGGAGAAACCCTGAAGATGCCACAGAATCCTTGTAGACCAACAAATCTGGCAAAATCACAAGATAAAAAAATCAGTAGATACTGACTAGTTGTGCATATGAACATAGCCAGTGAGNAGCAGGAANAGGAAACTGAACAGACTTCTGTTTAGAATAAAGTACTCTGAAGAAACCTAGTCAACNAGGTAAAAGACTCATATACCCCAAATGAGAAAAATGTTGCTTAAAGAAAACTAATTAGAAAGATATTCCATATTCTTAGATTGAAAGACTTAATTATCAAGGTGACAATTTCACTCTAAGTGATTTACAGATTTAGTGCAGACGCTATCAAAATGCTGCTGACATCTTTGAAACATCAAATAGATATAGAAAAGCTCTTGTGGCTTTTTTCAAGGATTCCAACAGCTNAATCAGTCTTTTAAAAGATTATAGCTTGAGGGATCATACTTATGGATATCAAAACTCATGACAGAAATGGCAGTCATTAAACAATGGGAATTCCTGGCATGAACACNCAAGTATAGAGACTCATAATGCAATGGAGACTCAGAAATAAAAAGTATTGTATGTGCACAGATGGTTTTTGNTTTTTTCGAGACACATTTCTCTATGTAACAGCCCAGGCCTTGTAGACCAGGCTGGCCTCGAACTCACAGAGATCCACCTACCTTTGCCTCCCAAGTGCTGGAATTAAAGGCGTGTGCCACCACACCCGGCCAGATGGTTTCTAAACAAGGATGACAACATTTGCCTGTGGAGAAAGAACAATTTGTTTCCAGGTTGTGCTGAACAAAATAAAACAGAACAAAACACCCCCTCCCCAAACCCCAGGATACCACTTACGAAATGTAGAACTGAATACTTATACATAAAATCTAACTCAAAGTCTTCTTTTATGTGTAAACGAAAGTTTATTTCTTTAATTGAAAGTAGTTTTTATATAATATATTCTGCTTATGATTCCCCTCCTCCTGCTCCTCCCAGTTCCTCCCCACCTCCCCCCAACACCCTTTCTGCCTCTCATGAGAAAAAAAAAGGGGGGGCATGTAAAGAATAATATTAAAAGAAAATAAAATAAAATTTAAAACCAAGACAAATCATAGTAGGATAAAACAGCCAAGCAAGATAAAGAGAGAAAGGAAAAGCACAGGAAACATACAGATGCAGAGACAAAGCATGTTCCCACATAGGAACTCCATAAAAACCCAAACCAGAAGTCATAATATAGATTCAAAGGACCTGTAAGGTGTATGTGTGTATATAATGTGTGTGTGTATGTATGTATGCATGTATGTATACCGTGTGTGTGTGCATTGTATATATATATGTATGTATGTATACCGTGTATATGTGTGTGTGTGTATGTGTGTGTATAAAGGTCTGACAACATTATGAGACAGAGAACCTCCAAAGATGCTGTTGAGTCTATTTTGTGTTGACATCTACCATTGAGTATGAGGCCTACTCTTAAGAATGTCTTGTTTTGGGGTTGGGGATTTAGCTCAGTGCTAGAGCACTTGCCTAGCCCTGGGTTCGGTCCTCAGCTCTGGGGAAAAAAAAGAGTGGTTTGTTTCTCCAGTGAGACTCACTTGGAGGAAAGTGGCTCCTTTTTGCAAGCAGCTATTGATTAGGGATAGCTTCTGGATTAGGGATGGGGACACCTGTCCACTTCTCCTTTCAGCTTTAAGACCTCATCTGGTGCAGACCCTTGCAGCCCTATGCATGCTGCCTCAGTCTCTGTGAGTTCCTATGTGTGCCAGCTCTGATGTGTCTAGAAGGCCTAGTTTCCTTGGTGTCCTCCATCCCCTCTGGCTCTTACACTCTTTCTGCCTCCTCTTCTGCAGGGCTCCCTGAGCTCTGAGGAGAGGGGTTTGATGGAGACCTCCCTTTTAGGGCTGAGTGTTCNAGTGTCCCTCACTCTCTGCATATTGTCTGGCTATGGGTTTCCATATTTGTCCCCATATGCTACAGGAAGAAGCTTTTCTGATGATGATTGAGCAAGGCAAGGAACTATAACAGACCATCATTAGGAGCCAGTTTATTGCCATGTTCCTTTAGCAGAACAGTAGTATTTGATTTTCCCCTGGGTCTTTGCCCTGTCTAGTCTCAGGTTCTTGGCCACCCGAGCAGCGTTGGGTATGAATTTCATCTCATGGAATAGGTTTTAATACAAACCAAATATGAGTTGNTTGCTCCCACAAGCTTTGTGCCACTATCGCATATCCTGCAGGCAAGTCACCTTTGTAGATTGAAGGTTTTGTAGCTGGGTTGTTNTTTACCTTTCTCCTTTGATAGCATGGAGNGTCCCTTTCAGTACAATGAAAAGTAGTCCATGNNGGGNAGGTTCTAGATAGGTACCACCTTGACTTCTTCATATTCAATGAGTTATGTAAGTGTTGTCTTCAGCAATAGGGCCTTACNGTCAGTTTGTGGAGAGTGACGATAGCCTTTNCAATATCCTGGGTTTGTTTGGGGTTTCCCATGGGACTGCTTTGGCCAAGAAAATTAAATGCATTTTTTTCCCTCCTGGAAGCTTCATTTGATGACTGGAGATNTCCAGTTGGGTCTCTGTGTCCCCCATTATTTGGAGATTTCATTTAGATTACCTTCATATACGTGTATGTTTTAGGAAGTTTCTACTATATTAGGTTTCCATACAACACAGGCGGCCTTTAGTTTTAGTTGTCCCTCCCTGTANTACCTTCCTTGTCCCCTCTCCCCTCCTTCCTATTTAATATTCCTGTTCCAGTCCCACCCCTCATTCATCCACAACTATCTATTCATTATTTCCCCTTCCTAGGAAGAGCCCTCCCTTCCTCCTAGTCCNNTGCTCTATACTCAGAGGTTATACAGCTTGTAGCTTTCTTATTAATCAATGATTTAATGCTAACATCCACATATAAGTGAGTACATACCACATTTGTCTTTCTGTGTCTGGTTTACTTCACTCAGGCTTATCTTTTTCTAGTTCCATCCATTTTCCTGCAAATCTCATGATTTCATTTTTTTTAATGACTGAGTAATATTCCATTGTGTAAATGTACCACATTTTATCAGTTCATCCATTGATGGACATCTTCATTGTTTCCAGTTTCAGCCTATTATGAATAGAGCAGCAATGAACATGTTTAAGCAACTATTTTTGTAGTAAGATGAAGTATCTTTGGGGTATATGCCATTTGTTTTCTTGACCTTAGCTGTTCTGACAGGTGTAAGATAAAATCTGAAAATAGTTTTGATTTGCATTTGCCTGATGGCTAAGGATGTTGAACATCTCTTTAAGCGTTTCTCAGTCATTTGAGCTTCCTCTGTTCAGAGTTCTCTCTTTAGATCTGTACTACATTTTTAACTGGTTTATTTTTTTTCTTGATGTCCAATTTTTTGAGTTTTATACACTTTGGATATTAGCCCTCTATCAGATGTATAGTGAGTAAAAAAATCTTTTCCCATTCTGTGTGACTCAAATTCTTAAACTTAAGATGCTTGTTGCCAATTCTGGTGACCTGAGTTCAATCCCCAAGACTCATTCAGGAGAAGGTAGAAGGAGAGAACTGACTCCCACCTGTAACACAAATCTNAAAAAGTCTTATTAATTAAAAAAAAACCTGGAGCCAGATATNGGGGTGAAAACTGAAAGATCAGAGAAATAGAACAAGCCACAGCCAACCTCTCCTTGCCATCTCCTCAGCTNATCTTGTTTCCTCAGACTGAAGGCCTCTGAGTTCTCACCCAAAAGTGTCTCTGCTGAACTGCTGATAAAAAGCCTCTAGTTCTTGGTCCTCATGACTTATATACCTTTCTGCTTCCTGCCATCACTTCCTGAGATTAAAGGTGTGCATCCTACCACTGCCCAGCTACCTCAGTTGGTAGAGCATGGGACTCTTAATCCCAGAGTCGTGGGTTGAATTCACAGCACCAATCTACTTCAGAGAAGATGGGCATTGAAGAATATCTATATGGAGTTTACTTTCATTGTGGCAAAAGTTAGCCACTGGGCAAGAAAGTGCCCTTGCATCCACTGCTGACAGTATTCTGTCCAAAATGGACAANCAGGACACAAAACAAAAGACTGCTGATCCTTGCCAAGACAAGTTAGGAAGGCCCTTTAGAAAATCCTACTCCACAAATGAGTCTGTCAGAAATACTAGGCCTGTAGGCCAAAGATGATGCCCCAACATTGCAGAGAAACCTCAGGTGACTGTCCAGGCAGCTGATTGTTTCTGTCATAACTCACATTTTTGGAAGTCACTTGTTTGCACTTCCTGTTTTACTAGGTAATATTATTTCCTTCTCAGGTCTCTGAGGGAGTTGATGATTAGGTAGTTGTAGTTACAGTTTTCCTTGTTAACAATTTCAGAAAAGAAACTCACTAAGAGGTGTAAAGTNTATAANTTTGAAAGACATCAAAAGATAGTTTTCAGTTGGTAATGCAAATTAAGATAGAAGGTAAATTAGACAAAACTCTTTGGACTCACCAAAATAGGATAGATAATGGAATATTTTTTTCTGAATTTGTCAAACGCAAATGGACTACACATTGTTGATGTATTTATTGCTTGTATATATTGTATATAGTTATTGTACTTATTGCATATAGTTTTTCTTATATTAGTTATAACTTTTATTTAGACAAAAAAAGGGGAAATGTGGTGATATTTTATCTGTGTCCCTCAAAAAGTTTATCTGAGTAGCAGAGGTAAAAGCCAGCCACTATAGCAAACATAGAGGTCAGGCAGTGGTAGCACACACCTTTAATCCTATCACTGGGGAGGCNGGGATCTGTCGNGATCTCTGTGAGTTCAAGGCCACACTGGGAACAGAGCCAGGTGTNGTGGCACATACCTTGAATTCCAACACTAGTTAACTATAAAGGTCTAGAGGTCTGTACAGACAGACAGGAAGTGACAGAGCTGGGCGGAAAGAGGAAGTGATGTAGCTGGGTGAAGAGAGGAAACAGATGGCAGAACAGAAAGGCACATAGGTGTGAGTATACAGGAAGTAGGTCTCTTTGGAGGAGNATCTCCAAGTGGTAAGAACGTGGCTGGCTTCTTTCTGCTTTTCTGATCTCTCAGCTTTTTACCCAAATATCTGGCTCTGGGTTTTTTATTTAATAAGACCTTTTAAGATTTGTGTTACACCCACCAGTTTGCTATGACCTCNATATGCGTGTACCTCATGGCACACACACACATGCAGGCATGTACACACACACNCATGAATACATGCATGTGCATATATACACTAAATAAATTAATTGATACAATAAAACATAAGTTAAAACTGTAAAAATCTTAGGAGAAAACACAAGGATAAACCTTCATGNTGTGAGTTCTGACAATTACTTCTTGGACAAAACACNAAAACTTTAGTTACAAAAGAAAAAATAAAAGCAAATTGGATTTCATCCAAAGTAAAACCTTTGTACACCAAAAGACACTGTCAAGAAATTGAGAGACAGTCTAGAGAATGGAAGAAAATATTTTCAGAATATCGGATAACAGATTCATATCTAGAATACTAAATCCAACAATAAAAAAATCCAATTAAAAAGTAAGCATAAGAACTGTGGAACTGGGATGGGTGGTAAAGTACTTGCCACACAATCACAAGGACCTGAGCTCATAAAATCCCAAGTACCTACATTAAAGTAGCCAGCAGAAGGCATGCACCCATAATCCCGGTCTTGGAGAGGTGGAGACTAGAGAATCAGTCTCTAAGGCCTGATGCTCTAAATGTTTTCCAAGTCACATGGCAGCACCTTCAAAGGCATCAAAACTCTTAGGGATTTGTTGTCTGATATGGGTTTGTTTTTGTAATTCAATCGTGATGTTTTGAAGATGGGAATTGACATTTGCTGTAGTTTGGGGAGGTTGAATAAGCTTACTGCCATGGTGGGAGTAATGACTTTAACATCTGGGAGAGCTGCAGTGATTGTTCTGATGAATCTTCCTGTGTGTATGTGTCCCAGGTCACACTCAAGTTATTCTAAAGCAGACTCCCCCANGCCACTGGTAAGTCAGAGTAGCAGGAATCCAGGCATGGCCTTGTTATCTTAGATTTATAGCCAGGAGATGAAGATATGGTGTAAAGGAAGGAAGTTTGGTTAAGGGGGTAAGAATTAGAGTGATGTGCAGTTTGCATGCAGTTGATAGTCAAGCAATGTCCCTCTTTTGTTACCAGGTTGTAGTCTCCTGGNGCCAGCTCACTGGGTGGCTTTACCAATCATGTTNGAATCCAGAGAAAACCTGCAGGAGAAAGCNCAGCTGTGGAGTCTAGGCTCCAAGTGATGAAGGAAACAGGACTTAGACCTTCGACCCAGACCTTGGTTAGATCTTTATGAGAGTTTACATAAAGTCATGAGTTTGGATAAAGCTTTTTGTATTTTTACGATGTTATCTTTTAACAGGTGTCAGAAGGAAAGATTAAGAGAAACGATTTTTAAAATTTAAAGTGTAAGCTCTTTTGACAAGTTGTTATCATATTCCCCCCTTTGCTGATTGTGTGCTTGATTTTTGAGTAATAAGTGAGCTTATTCAATTATGACTTGTTCTTGGGGGTTATGGAGAATGTCACGAGACACATGAGCTTTTTAGAGTTGACAAAAACACGATGAAGGCTTTGGGTATATAAGCAGAACCATTGTCCACTTTAATCTCTTTTGTAATCTCAACATAGANAAAGCAGTCCTTACACAGCTTGAGCAGACTTGTGTTCGACTGAGCCAAAAACAGAGCCTGAAAAGTTATCAGCATGAATGTGAGAAAAATTTAAGTGGTGAAAGGAAATCTCATCTTTTCGAGCCTGTGTCTGATTTTTTTATTGCTTTTATAAAACTGTAGTAGCCAGTACTTGTAACTGTCACTGGTAGTAGATTAATAACTTATGAAAGCACCATTGATTTTAAGCAAGGTTTAACACCGATGTGTTAAACTTTGGACTTGGGAAATTTAATATTATATGTATTTTCTCTAAATCTCATTTTTCACATATCCTAAATCACTTACTCACCCTCACAACTTGAGTAAATCTTCTGCTTTTCCTTTCCATTCTGGAAACATCCAACCATCTTTTTCCCCCTTTCTTTTTATTTATTCAATGTGTCTTTTACATCATGCAACCTAATCCATTTATTTCCCTGTCCCTTCACATCTGCCCTCTGCTCCTGCACCACCCCTCCCCCATAAAACAAAATTTAAAAGAAAAAAATTAAAAATCTCATCATGGAAGCTGCCATGTGACATAGTAAGTCACGCAGTAAACCCCTTTGTCCATATGTCTTTACTTGCAAGTGTTCCTTGCAAAGACTCATTGGTCTGATTCAAGGCCTCTGATTTCTACTATACCATCAATGCTGCATAGAGTTAACTTTACTTTATCACAGTGGTCCTCAACCTTCCTAACGCTGTGATCCTTTAATACAGTTCCTCATACTGTGGTGACCCCAACCATAAAATTATTTCATTGCTACTTCATAAGTGCAATGTTGCTACTGTTAGGATTNGTAATATAAATATCTGTGTTTTCTGATGGTCTTAGGTGACCCCTGTGAAAGGGTTGTTTCAATCCCCAGGGGGGTCATGACCCACAGGTTGAAAACCANGGCTTTATGAGTTAGGATCCACATTTCAAATGACCATTTCAGCTAGCCTGTACTGTTTGNACCATTGGTGCATTAGTATAATACTACTCTACTCTGGTGAAAGTGATAGGAAAGAGATTAAATGTCCCAAATATGTAATTGCNATTGGTCCTGACTTCAAAGCATTTGGATAGAAAGAGGCATACAATCCATTTGAGCAAAGCAGAGTTTTATAATGAGAAAGGTAGAGAATCACATCCTCACTTTGCTGCTTAATGATTATGTGACCTTGAGCAAGGTCACTAACCCTTTGAAGCNTCATTATTCACATGTAAAAAATAATAATGATAATATCTACCTTAGAGGACTATTGCACAGATTAAATAAAATAGCATAGGGACATGTTTAGCATACGACAAATATTCAACTAGTGGTCATTGCCATTGTCACTATCCTGTTTAATGTAGCTTCATCAGANTTACTCTAATAAAGTGGANTTATGGCAATGTATTTTNCTGAATCTATCCGNTTGTCTTCACTAGATATGATTATATGGATTGTTAGGANCAGGAGCAGCAGGTTCAGGAAAGGAGCAGACAAAATTGCCCTTCAGACACGAGCTGTATTAGGAGATACATCCTTAAAGTCATGAAGGCCATGATTAGCCCCAGAGGTAAGAGAGCATTATGAAAACAGTACATCACACTAGAAGCAAAATGGTGGAACCTTGATGGTAAGGGAATTATAGACATTAGAGAACATTAGGGGAGACAGCTTAAAGCAAAAGATTAAGAGTTGGTTGTCATGGACAGCATGAGGGACCTAAAAGGAAGAGAGAGTNTAAGAATGTGTGAGACAGNAAGACAGAAATCCCTTATTTCTGTTTGCCCAGGGGTGGGAGTAGCTCGGCAAAGCTCAAAGCCAGTTTCTGGGTGGACATCAGAGTTGTTTAATATCAGGAAGAACATTCGTTTACAAATTCCTGTTACCTTCATGAGTGATAGAGACCAGAGNTTCAGGGGAGGTGCAGACCANAGCTGCAGAGGAAGCATGGCCTGGCTTCTGAGAGAGAGAGGCAGCTTAGGGGTNTGTTGTGATCTAACGGATACAGTATTTCTCTATCCTCTGGTCCCATCATGTCTGCCGCCTTTCCGTTTCCTTTCTTCCTTCTTTCCATCTACCCTTCACTCCTACCTTCTAGAACCACACAAGAATGCGTACAATCACCTGATGATGAAGTTGACTTGTGAGGCCCCAGTCTAAGCCATGTTTAGTCTCACTCTCTTGGCAGCCAGAGGCATGCTTCCATGGCATGATAGAGTTGCTGTCTTGCCTTAGATTTAAGGATTGCCTTAACGGCTTGGAGGAGATTCATGTGATGCTAGGAAGTTAGCATCTTTTGCTTTGCAATGCTTCTCATGGTTGCACACAGAGAACTTGATCATGCTCTTCATTCAGTGTCTGGTTAGGTAACTGGGAAGTGAGAATTGCCGAGACAGATGCCATTTCAAAATGTACCACTAGATGGAGTCATTTTCCCCCTTCATTTTCGCAGTCCCCTAAGTTTAGATANTGTACTGGCAAAGGAAAGCTAAGTGACTAAATAAGTCGTGCAGAGATTAGAACAAATAGACAACTAAATTAATTATCTCTTTCCTCATACACTTCATTGTTTTCTTTGTTGTCTCATTTTCCTTCTTCGGGGTCCTGCAGCCTGCTCCTTTGGAGGGAGCAGGCTACAAAGGGCCAGGTGCCTGTGGTAAGGGCAGGGGATGGCTGCTAGTTCAACTGGTGTGGGTAAAAAGTTCAATACGGAGTGACTTCCTGTCTTCTAGGTTCTAGAAAGCTGGCTCTGGTCAATCTGCCTTCAGNATCCTTCCCTATCTCCTCAGTCTGTCAAGTTAAAGACTGTGGCCTTATTTATTCTAGTCATTGGGGACATCCATTAATCTGCAGTCTTACCTGTAAGATCTCTCCCTTTTTCTAGAAGAGGACACCTTTTAGTCCCTTCTCTCATATGTGCAATAAACACATTGAACCCTACCTCTAAAATCCTTTTCCTGTAATAGAAAACCTACTAGTTTCCAGTTACAACTTCTTACTCCCTTGTTCCTCTTTCCATTCTCTGAAATGTCATATAACATTCTGCAAAAGTTTGGTCTAAATCAGGGGTTCTCAACCTTCCTAATGCTGCAACCCATTAATACAACTCCTCATGTTGTGGTGACCCCCAACCATAAAATTATTTTTGGTTCTACGTCCTAACTGTAAATTTGCTACTGTTATGAATTGTAATGTAAATATCTGTGTTTTACAGTGGTCTTAGGTGACCCCTGTGAAAGAGTTGTTTGACCCCCCCAAGGGGTTGCAATCTACAGGTTGAGAACCTCTATTCTAAATAAACACTTCAGTCAATGAATGAGTTGGTAAGGAAATGAATGATTAGTTTCCTTGACCTCATTAATCTCTAATATTTTCTTTCCTATATTCACCTCTTACTATTTAATTTAATTTAATGTCCTTTGTTGGTAANTGAATTTAAGGGTTTTATTCAAATTGTTTCATTATATATGAATTCACTGATATAATTCTTCTATTCTGTGGTTATGTCTTGCTGGGTCATTTTAATGGCTAGTGTTCTATACTTTGTTTCCTATATTACCTCTTGATATGAACTATATTTCTACTCATCAAAATAGACTGAATGAGATATTTATTATTGAAGTGACAGATTTAGGATCTTCAATCCACAAATAAAATTTGAACCAGAGTAGCAAAGTTATAAAAATAAAGCAGAATTTGGAGTATGTGCAGTTAGGGAGGACTAGGCAAACAAAAAATTTTGGAAGTGTTGTTCCCTAGGATCAATGATCTGAAATGCATATAACATACTTACAGGGCTAGAAAGTTGATGGGCTGGGGTGTGGGGTACTTAACTGGTGTGGGCAGAGCCCCTAGTTTGGA
This sequence comes from Neotoma lepida, assembly GCA_001675575.1. Lineage (NCBI taxonomy): Eukaryota > Metazoa > Chordata > Mammalia > Rodentia > Cricetidae > Neotoma > Neotoma lepida. The sequence continues at coordinate 19,091 of LZPO01117305.1, forward strand.
TGTTCAGCACAGCAGTGACAACGGGACAATGGACAGCAGGTAGCTGTTCTATTCCATGTGCTAATGATTAACCAATAGCATTACCCACACTCCTGAGNCTGTGTCCTATTGTTTATATTAAATGTCAGTCACAAATTTCTCCCAACATGCCAGACACACTCAAGTTGGGTACATATATAAGCATATGTGATTTTAATATTTGAAAATAAAAGGCTTGGTAGTGTAGCTAACTGATAGAGAATATGCTTAGCATGTATGAGTGAGGCCTTGGGTTTGATTTTTAGCAACATACACACACATACACACACACACAATGATTTGAGATCTTGAAAGGTAATTGTATAGGTATAAATTATTTATTGAACTTTGCTATAATTTTAAAAAGTTTTCAATCTGAACTTACTGGCTCACGCCTTTAATCTTAGCACTCAGGAGGCAGANACAGGTGGATCTCTGAGTTCTAGGCCAGTCTGGTCTATGGAGTGAGTTCCAGACTAGCTAGGCTATGTAGTGAGATCCTGTCTCTACAATTGCCCCAACAAAAGNTTTTAATCCTTAAATATTTTTATAACAATTTAATTTTAAGAGTACAAATAGATATGTGTTTAAGTGCTAGTTAAGGGGAAAACTAGAAATAATTATTTTTCTAAAACATTGTTATGTATCATTACAAGCATTGTACTTCTGAGGGGGGGGGATGCACCAAGGGAAATGGTAATTGCTCTGTCTATTAAAGTTGTGTGTGTGATAGCGGAGGTGATTTTTAAAAATATATTTGGTTAATTCTTTGAGAATTTCATATGATANATTTTAATCATATTCACTCTTTTCCTCCCCTTACCTCTTGCCAGATATTGTCCATCTCCTTACCCCTTTCCAACTTGTCCTATTTTATTTCTTAAGAGCTCATTGAGTCTAATTTGTGCTGCTTATGAGTGTGAGGCCGTCCCCTGGGGCATGGTTGACCTGCGAGGGACCACACTCTTAGAGAAAATACTCTTAAAGAAACTCTTCCTCCAAAAGCCATCATCTGCCCCAGCTCCTCAACAGAGGTGGGGTCTTGTGCACCCCTCACCCTCTACAATGTGGCCCCTCCCCCTCCAGGCTGGGATTCTGACTGGCTTGATCTTGCCCAGGCTATGGTGAGTTCACCAGTGCAGCAGCCCTGTCAAGTCCTGAAGACACTGTTCCACTCTGGTCCTCCCCAACCTATGGCTCTTACAATTGTTCCTCCCCCTCTTCTGTGACAGTTCATCTTCATTGTCGAGGAGGTCCCTGGGAACAAATGACCTCCTTTTGGAAGGTTTGTTTTTTGACATATGAGAAAAGTTCAGACTAAGTCATTCCTTGCATTTGTTGTTCCTCAAGCGTCATAGTTTGGGTATTGACTGTCCCCCGCAAAAGGCCCATCTGTTGAAAGCTTGGTCCCCAGCCTGTGGTGCTCTTGGGAGATAACAGATCCCTCAGCAGATGGCAGCCAGTAGAAGGGATCTAGCTTATTGAAGGCTTGTCCATGAACAGGATAGTGTGATCCTGGCCTCTCTTTTTCATCCCTCAGCCTCTCAGCTACCACAAGGTGGACTGCTTCCTCTGCCACACACTCCTGCTGTGTTGTGACACCACCCACGGGCCCAGAAGAAATAGAGTCCCTGACACTGGAGCCCAGGTGAACCTTTCTTCTTTTTCTTTGAGTATATGTGTGCGCTCCTGTGTGTGCAAACATGCATGCTTACAGGTGCATATATGTGCAGTCGCATATGGAGGCCAGAGGTTGGCATCAGGTGTGTTCCTCTATTGTTCTCCACCTTAAGTTTTGAGACAGAGCTTACTTGAGCCTAGAGCT
>LZPO01117305.1:64195-80546 GCA_001675575.1 Neotoma lepida
TTTTTCGAGACAGAGTTTCCCTGTGTAGCTTTGGAGCCTGTCCTGGAACTCACTCTGTAGCCCAGGCTGGCCTCGAACTCACAGAGATCCACCTGCCTCTGCCTCCCAAGTGCTGGGATTAAAGGCGTGTGCCACCACTGCCTGGCTGCACCAGTTAATCTTGCAGGCAGAGTCTGCAGCTGATTGCTTTTCTCATCTGTAATGTGCAAAGTACCTTCAGTACCATGAACACTAGTCAGCAGTGGTGAAGTCTCTACTTGGGCATGAGGTGTCTCTTTATCAAACTCCTCCCCCGCAAACCTCATGGATCAATGCAGAAGTGGAGGTGGAAAGCTTGTAAGAGCCAGAGACGTTGGTTGACTCCAAGGGGACAATATCTTCCAGACACAACAGGACTAATACACACATGAACTCAGAGAGACTGTGACAGCACACACAAGACCTGCACAGGTACAAACCAGTTAAAATCCCAGCACTGAAAAGGAGACAAAAGTCCCCACCCCTCACCAAGAAGCTGTTTGCAGTATGTACTTGCTGAGAAAGGGCAAATCAGTTTTCTCCAATCAAATGTCACTGAGTGTATCAACCACATTCCGAGACAGGCCCCACACAAAATGGGCTCCATGCATGGGGATTTTTGTTTTCTTCTGTTTAACTTTGCTATTTTTGTTTTACTTTTTTAATAGTTTGCTTGTTTTGTTTTTAATTGTTCTGCTGTTGTTTTGAGAGAGAACTAGAGAGAAAGAACATGAAGTTGAGTAGGTAGAGCGGTGGGGAGGACCTGGAAGGAGTTGGGTGAGGGGAAAGAATATTACCAAAATAAATTATATGAAAAAATTAAAGTAATTAATTAAAAATAAGAATTCTGTATTTACCTGTATGAAGGCCTCTGAGAAAACTCCTCAGCTTGCTACAGGTGACACAGCATAAGGCTGAACCTCCCCTTCCGCTGCCCCCAACACTATTATTACCATCTCTTATCCCCCTCTCCTCCTCTAGACTCCCTTCCTCAAAGTTGATTGTGATCAACTTTTTTTCATCTTTTTTCCCCCTCTAGGTTCTACAGCATAGGCTAGAGAACATGGTGTCCTAGTCATTCTGCATCTGATTTATTTCACTGAATCTTGTGAACTCCATTGACACTCACTTTCCTGCAAGTGACATAACTTTATTCTTCTTTATAGCCAACATTATACTCTGTCATGTGTATGCACCAAGGTTTCTTTATCCTGTCATGTGTGAGTTNATGTTTAGGAAGATTCTATAGCTTGATAACCCTAGGCAGGCAGGTGTCACTGTATTACACTGACGTTGATTCCTTTGGGTATATGCCTAGGAATGCTGTAGTGGGATTATACAATAGTTCTATTTAAAAAAATTGTTTTTAACCATAGAGGTCAAATTATCTTGGGAAAGTGGAGAGTAAATGATAAAATGATCAGATGTAGGGTTCTTTTATTGACTTCTATACTTTGCTGTATTAAACAAAGTAGCCCATAAGAAAAGTTGTTACATGGCAAACTGTCACACTATGTGAGATATTTAAAAAGAGGCACATGGAGGAATCATAATTGGGACATAAAAGAATGCTGATGTATTTCATAAAGAGCTCTGCTATACCTTCATACAACTTCTTTAGAGTCATTTATCATTTAAAGAATTATTTAATGGTTTACAGGTATTTTGTTTCACGTGTGGTAGCCAGGTTGACAACGTTGAGGTTCTAAATGTTTATATGAGCTACGTAAGGCTTACTCATTTGGTAAATGATGGAATAAACACTACAATTAAAGTTTCAGGATGCCTAAATTATTCATATCCATCACTTTTGTAAACAACAGCCCTGTGTTTCCACCTGTGAACTGCAATTCCACCTGTGAACATTAAAAATACTCTGATTTTTCTGAGTTTGTGCAGCTTCTGCTGTGCTAAGAAAATGATGTGGTGCTTTGTCAGGCTAAATACAGTCTGGTACCACATTGTGTTTCACCCAAAGAAGGACTACATATTGTATAGCGGGAATCTCATAAAATTAAAATAAAACAGAAAAATTCCCATCACCGTAACTACCATAAGCGTTGCCATCATAAGGTCATAGTGCACTTCAGTGCTCACACACTTGTGGTGATAGTGTTGTAAACAAACCTAGTTCCTTGCCAAATCATTTAAAAATACAGTGCATGCCATTAGATATCATGTAATTCTTGTTAGCAACAACAACAACAATAATAATAATAAAAATATGTGCAATGGTTAATTTTGATGGTCAGTTTTGTCAACTTGATTTGATAAAAATGTCTAGATTAGTGAAGCACTCTTCTGGGTGTTTCTATAGTGGCACTTCCAATAATGATTGGACTGCAAAAGCTCTGACCAACTGAATCGATCAATCAATCCCTTCATAGATTCACAATAGAATAGCATTATTGGTAAGTGGTGGAAAGTAGGAGGGGGAGCCCGACTGAGGGAAATGAGTCACAGCAAGTGTGTCCTCAGGGCTATACCTTGCTCTGATCCACCCCTTTCAGATCTGCATCCTACCTGCCATTAGTTGAGCAATCCATCACACCCACTACTACCCCACCCTCGTCCAAAAGTAGTGAGACCTGAAACCATGCACAATAAATCTTTCTTCCCTTTGATTATTTATATTAGGTATTTTGTCAAAGAAATAACAAAACAATAAGGACAACAACTGTGTTACCGACATAGGTATTTACTAGATGTATATATTTTGCTTTATTTTAAAGTATGCTCTCATCTACAAAAAATGTTGAAAGGAATGAAGGTGTGGCCCAGTAAGAAAGCACCCACCTTGCACGTATAAAGCTCCGACTTGAACCTCCAACACACTAGGAATGGTTTACTGTCAATTATTTTCCTGTGTTAATCAGAAAGAGCTTCATACACTCGTGTTTAGTGTATCTATTGACTGAGTCCCTTTCTCTTGCACTTGACTTGGTTTCGTATTTTGTTCATCAGGACACCTGAGTGAACAAAAGCCATGGTTCCTGTTGACGAGAGGCTATCTCAGGTGATTAGCCTGGACACAAATGTTAATGGCAGTGGAAATCAGTGATGGCCGTTGCTTGACAGGCACACCTCATCCTCCCCACCCCCATAGCAACAACTGTGAAAGCACATGGGCAGTGTGACAGAAGTAATGAAGGATCTACGTCACTGAAGTCAATGAGACTGGCAAATATTTAAGAAAGGTCTCCCTCTTGAGAGACGGAGCAATGTCTAGTGATATGGATTATAGACAGAGAAGTTTATCCCTCTCAGCACCCTAATGATCATAACTAAATTTTTAAAAATCAAATATTAAAATAGAAGGCTGTATCCAACTATAATATTGCATTTACTGCTAGGTCTGGGTANTTTGAATGATTCAAGAATTCCTTACATAATGTGAGGACTGAGTCTCCAAGTCCCAATATTAAAACAGATGAAAACATTTTGGAAACTAGATAAGGAGGTTGTGAATGGGAATTATTTGCCTGTGGATAAAAGCATCCTGTTCCAGAAATGGAACAGACTTTTATTTGTAGAGGAAAGCTTGTCAAGTCTTAATAAAGACAGAATAACACTCTTGCTTGGGGATCAATTTCTCAGGCTACTAATTGAAGCCTTTATCATTGATAGACTTTGTGCCTCAAACTCAGTAATCATTGTGCACTGCAATCATTACCTGTTTAACACAGGAGCTATAAGAAGTCATAGATGACCTAGTTCCTCATCTCAGATGCTCCCTGAGTTACTGTTCCGGAAAAATGGAGAAATGCTTTCAGGATTCTGCTCAATGTTGGCAAGGCACCAGCACATTCTTTCCTGATCTGTGATGTCTATACCAACATGGATATGATTTTTACCTATCCAAAATCCATCCCCCCTCCCGTTTTGTGACAGGGTTTCTCTGTCTAGCTCTGGCTGTCCTAGAGTTCACTTTGTACAGCAAACTGGCCTTGAACTCACAGAGTTCTGCCTGCCTCTGGCCCACAAGTGCTGGGATTAATGGCATGTTCCATCACATCTGGCCAAAAGTCCTTTCTTTTATCTAACCAATAAAAGGAGTTACAGCAGCATTCTCACTATATGAGAAGGATCCTTACCTGGCTCAAGTAAAGAAGGTACTTTGATGGTATGGTACTGAAGACATTCTGGAGGGATCATAATACCTGAGTGCAAGCCTCTGGCTTGGGCTTGGGAGTGATGTCACCAAAAATTACACAAAAGGTGTCTAGAATAAGAATCTCATCAAGTTCATCCATGACTTCAGTCACTCATTAACCGTGAGGAGGTTAAAGAAACCAACAGGCTGTGCTGAGACATCAAACTTCCAAATGTGGATGTGGATAAGTATGCTACCAAGTAGCCTCTTGAAGGCAGAAATTTCTGTCCCACCAACAGCTCCCAAATACCCAGCAGCCACTTCCCAAATAATTGACTCAGAGGTTTAATATTACTTATAAATGCTCAGCCAGTAGCTCAGGCTTATTACTAGCTAGCTCTTACATTTAAATTAACCCAGATTTCTTATCTGTTTTGCCACATTGTGGCTTATTACCTGTTTTTCTACACATCTTGCTTCATCAGTGGCTGGCTGGCATCTCCTGACTCTGCCCTCCTTCTTCCCATCAGTCTCAGTTTGGTTTTCCCACCTAACTTCCTGCCCAGCTACCAGCCTGTCAGCTTTTTATTAACCAATGAGAGTAATACATAGTCACAGCATACAGAAGGACATCCCATAGCAGCTCCTAGTGGTGCTTCAGAGGAACTGACCAATGACAAGTTATTGGCACACTATGGGAATATACAGATGGAGAAGAAGCAAGGGAAAAGAGAACTGAAAAGAGAGACACTAAAGAAAACTCGGTGACAGCATTAGCCGAAGCCTTTGAAGACCTCAGCAGATTCTCTAAAAAATTTAAACATCAAAAAAATTTCCTGTTAATAGAGAAGAAGGTTCATGTTTTATTTTCTGCTTACATGTAAATCTATGGCGAAGGAAAGAAATCAAGTCAGTCACCAAGGACACATTTCTGAAAAGTTACACCTCCTCAGACAGCCTCTGGAGGTGTTCATGAAGAAGCCTTCTCATCACTGGGGATTACAGCTTCCTGTACACATTGTCTCTGAGTGAAGAAATGGCAGTGATGGAACTGACAATCTAGAACATGTAGGCTTAGAACGATGGGTATTTGGGTATGTCTTAGTTTTTAACACAAAGCAAAAAGTCAATAAAAACATTAAAAAATCTTACACAGCATAGTTATGAAGACAGGAAACAGGCAGATTTGGGGGTAGATACAGACTTGTAATCTCTGCTGTCTAGAAGGGTGAGGTAAGACATTGCAAGTTCAATGCCTGCTTGGTTTACAGACATCATTCAAGGCCAACATCAGCAGTCTCCTGAGACCTTATTTCAAAATGAAAAGTGAAAACAGCACAAGGGAGATATATAGTTCAATAGCAGAACATTTTTTTTATCATGATTGAGGCTCTAGCTTCAATCTCAAGCAAGTAAAGAAAGGACAGAAGGAAAGGAGGGAGGAAGGAAGGGAGGGAGGGAGGGAGGGAGGGAAAGGGAAAAAGAGAAAATATTTTGTATAGCTGTACAAGGCATTTGTGGTTTAAGCTACATATTATAAAACTCAAAAAGCTGAACAACTTAAAAAGTTTATGAAGTAAAAAATTACAGCAAATTAGTTATTTTATTATTGACAAAGAAAAAATGTTGCATAGCCAAAGTGTTTATAATATTCATGCTATCTACAGTTGTGGACAGGGCACACCTTCCAATAAACTCACGAGGAAGATTATTGAAATAAAAATTTTAAAGGCATTTCATAACCCCCAAAATTATTCTATTTGAACTAAGAGATATTTTAGATGGGTATAGGATTTTAAGTAGCCAGTCATTTCTCTCAGGACTTTAAAGACATTTTTTACTTTGCCTTCAGCTTTTAGTCTTGTTATGAAGAAGAATATTCCATTTTAATTTTTGATCCTTTATATAGCATATATAGTGTTCTTTTTAAAAATGATGAAATTTATGCCCCCAGTCCTGAATTATGAGCCTTCATACCACCAATCATGTGCATTCATATCACACTTCCATTCTAGAAACCCAAACTTACTTTGAGTTATTTTGCAATGATTTTCTTCCTTTTGTTTGTTTGTTTGTTTTTGCAGTCTCTCTTGGTATCCTGTTACATTGGATCCCAAGACTATGTTACTAATTTTATATTATAATTTTCCTTTTTCAACATTTTATTCAGCTTTTAAGGTCATTTCTCCAACTTGATATTTAAATCCCACTAGTAAAAGACTTCCCATGTTTCTTGTATTTCTTGTGGCTGTCCCATGTTGTTGGTTGGTTGGTGTTACTGTGTTTGCTATGACCGGATCTCACTGTGGAGCCCAGGTTGCCTTGAAATAATGTAGCTCACGCTGCCCTCGAACCAAGGCAGTCTTTCCCACTTTAGCCTCCTGGGTGGTGTGGATTACGGGCAGGCATCAACAGACCCAGCATTTGTTCTTATTTCATGCATACAATATAGTCAGCCTTCAACTGATGTGGTGAAGGAGACTTGTATTGCAAACTGAAACCATGAAAAATAGTTTTAACAGGAAACATTTTTTCATATTACTGAAAATTCTTATGGTATCAATTACAAATGCACAGGGAAATAGAATTCTTAAACTAATATTTAGTTGGTATGCTGTACTTTAAAACATTGAAAAAATATTATGATTCCTTTCTTGGCATAGACTTGCTGCTTTCTTGATGTAACTTAGAATGTGTTTCTTTTCTGTATTTTGGCAAATTATGGTACTAAGTTTGGGTCAGTTTCTAATCATTCATCTTTTGTGCTTTTAATTCTATGAAATGTTTCCAAGGGTCCTGTACTGTGCATCATTTTTACCAGTATCACATCCCCTGAGACATCTTTTTATCCTTTTCATAACAGCCATTTCATCCGCACGGAATATTTTTTAAAATATCACATCTTTGTCTTTGGGATCTTTGGCATCAAGAAGGCCAGGAAGTTTTATATCAGAAATATGAGCAATAAATCTATCCCTATCTTTTTCAAGTAACTTAGTACTATGTTATTAGGAATAGAAAACAGGCTAAAACTCCATTTAAAGGAGAAACTGCCTCTACATATCATTTCTCAAAGGACATGAAGGATGGTATATGAACTATTCATATATATATATACACATTATATTATATATTATATATACACATATATATATACATATATATGCTATATGTACATTGTTAACTCCAATTTGCTATTTGTTCTAACTCTTATTTGGCTGTTTCTTTGTGATTTGTTCCTTTCTCTGCTTTTATATTAGATGTTTGATCATTTTATATATGAATGGGACACTGAAAATTCATGTACAAAACTTATTAAGGTGGGATTAAATAGTAGATGTTCTAGGCATAAAGCCTGCAAGTCTTATCTTTTGGAGACAGACCTAGTGTTACAGAACCACAGACCTATAATCCCAGCTACTCTGGAAGCTGAGGAAGGGAGGTTACAAGTTCAAAGCCAGCCTGTGCAATTTAGCAAGTGTTCCCTGTTCAAAGAGTCAGTCTACAGTACAAAAGAAAAAAAAAAAAAGTCCTGTCTCTTGAAACAGTCATGTTCCACAGAAAACATTCTTCAAATTATCTTTTTGTAGAGTGAACATCCTACCACTTACCTCCTCAGTGCTGAATGGGGAAAGGCAGTCCTAGAAGTTGTGTGCACATCCATTTCCAATTATCTCCAATGTTTATTCAGTTTGGTACCTTTATTCTCACCCATGTGTGTCCAGAGACCTTCTATTTCAAATCTCTGCAGAGGACAAAGCTTCAGCGTTCTGCTTTAAGTGGTAGGCCATCAAACCACCTGCTGTTCTTAAGGTGTGTGCATGAGTGTGTGTGTCTTTTGTTTCTTGTCTAGGAAGACAAGGTCTCACTATGTAGCCCAAGCTAACCTGGAACTTACTATGCAGCCAAATGCTGGCCTCAAATGTGATCCTCCATCCCGCCTCTTGAAGGCTGGGATATTTGTGTTAATGTACCTGAGTGCCACCTACTGTGGTTTAGCTCCACCTTCGTGCCTTCTTTCACAGGTCAAGTGTGCCGTCAATCAAAGGCTTATGGGTGTGTGTGTCGGGGGGGAGCTGGTAGCTATAAATGTCATTGCTTCTTGGTTGCTGGCTGAAGATTCAGAGCTCTCTGAATCCTCTAACCACCTGCCCATCTGCTTCCTACCTTTCTAAACTTGGTTACTGTTTTTCCCTATTATTTTGTCCTTCTGCATAAAGACTTTCAAAGTAAAAACTTTGTGATCATTTTGGTGGGGTTTTGAAAGGGAGAAAAGTTTGAATGTGTGTGTGATCAATTCACTATCTCCATTCTAAAGCCATTCATCTGATGTGTGTGTATGTGTGTGTGTGTGTGCATACATGTGTGTGCATACATGCATATGTAAACACACACACATATATATATATAGCTAATAAAGGTATACTTTTTGGTACTTTTCTCAGTTTTAGTACTTTCAGAAAGTAAAGTTTTTTTTTCTTTTAGACCCTTTAAAAAAGGCTTTAGTTCTTGCTATTCATTTTTATGTTTTTTGTATCAGTACTGTACAAAATAAATCATAAATATTGTAAAGACCTTTTGTGTAAATGACTCATAACACTTTCCTGAGACGGCTTCTGTCAAGTTCTCCAACTGCATCTCTTGGCATTTTTTAATAACCTTCTTAATTTTTTCTGTCATCCCCATCTGTTTGGATTTAAGGTTGATTATCCAGACAAGCTGTGCTGCAAAGAGCCTCCTGATCACTTCAGGGTGTGTGATGCAGGTGTAAGACTCGTGGCATTTTCAGGGAGGAAATATAAAACCACTCCTGTTAAATTATATCCACCTCTCCTAGGTAGGTAGATTACCTAGAAAGCTGGAAAAACTAAGCGTAGACACAACCATAGAGAATTGTATCACGGCTTCTTTAAACCAGCTCAATTTAACCTGGCACAGATTCCCTAATGGGCAATTCTCTGACTATATCCCCAGGGAAAATATATTGAGCATAGCCAAAGGTTAAGGCAGAGGAGAGCAGTGAGACCAGGAAGCAGCCAATCAGATGAAGAGGGTTTAAAGATCCAACGCCTGCAGGCGAGCAGCACCAAGCCAGCTGCTTAGGCTCCTTCAGTTGCCGATGAACAGCGCATATATGTTGCAAAGGCTTCTCATGTTGGCTGTAGGCACCGAGCAGCCCCGTGTCTAAGAAGAGAGGGATAGATGCCCAAGCAACTCATTCTGCACAGCAGCCTCCAAGACAACGCTCCTGTGCTGGAATGTTCTCACTTGAAGGTATCGGTTCTTTTACGTTGAGCCTCTAGGATTTTTTAAGAAGTGGAAAGGCTGGGGAGGCTTCCTGCTTTCTAGTAATGCTTTGTTCCTTCTCCGGCTAATGCCTGCTTTAAAATGGTTAGCCTCTGGCTGAGCCAGGGCTAGGCAGAATAAAGGGACACTTTCCATTGCTTAAGCAGGCTGCACACAGACCCTTTATTAGGACAGCCCCTTTGTTAATGTTGCTATTGTTCTCAAGGTAATCTGGTTAATAATGCTGCTTTCAATCATCACATTCTGCTACATTCATAACCAAGAATGCAAGAGGGGAAGGATGGGGGCTATGTGTCTTCAAGGTTGTTGCCGTTTCTGTAATTATCTACCAGCCTTCGAGACAAAAAGCTCCAAACTGCTGATCAGACATAGAGGAAGAATTCGGCTAGTAGTTGGATTCCTCTGTGATTAAGATATAAGGCTTATTAAAAAAACAAACAAAAAAAAACCAAAAAAAACAAAAACAAAAAAAACAAAAAACAAAACAAAACAAAAAAAAACACTTCTCAATCCTGCTTAATAATTAAAATACTTTAATTATCATCTGTTTCTGACAGCTAGTGCAATCATCTAAAAGTCATCAGCATATAAGGGGTCCTTGTTTTAGTTGCCAAGGTAATTGGAAGGATAATTCAATATGCTCCAGAGTAACAAAAGAGCTCTGAGAAACATATGCATTAGGTGAGGCATGGGATCGCTTCACAGAGCATTTATTCCTCAGAGTGTCTTTTGTCTCTTGTCCCACCAGTTATGTGAGCAGAAATAGATAACACGGGGACTTCCATGGTGTCCCCTGTATTTAACCTCACACAATTATTTATCTTATANATTACATGGCACTTAATTTATGCTTAAGATGTTAAATTATTGATCATATGGAAGGTTTCACTGACTAAGCTGTGTGTCATCCTCTGCGGGACATTTGAAGTCATGCATCAGTGGGTTGTGAATGGTGGCCTGAGAGAAGAAGATAGAATCTCTTTTTGCAGAGACTGGACACAAATGTCAGGAATGCTGTACTGCTTTTTGTAGTTGTCTCCAAAAAGCATGACACACGGATAATGTAATCTTCGTAGCAAATGGCCGGGACTGACCTTTTTGTGGAAGCAATGCAGATTATTTGCACAGCTAATTTTTAAAGTTTTTTATTTTAGATGTTAAAGCATTGATAGAGTTTCTAAATTTCCAAATCCAGCGGTATTTTGTTACTTTTTATTCATTTAATTATTGTCTGTGGAAATAAGTTTATTTACCTCTGTAAAATTTTCAGTTATGTTACTATGACAGACTTTGGCATTCAAATATGAATGATTCTACTTACAGAGTATGACAATCAAGTCAAACCAGTATTTAGAGCCAATATTTTTTTAAATCACTGCTTAATAATCATAAACCATATAATATATTAATGATAAGAACATAAAATTTAGACTCNATGTGTAACATTCAAAAATCAGCTATAAAATAAATGAAGAGTATTTTTTCCAATGTGGGAAAATCTTATTTCTTACTATTTTTAAAGGACATTGGTTTTAAGAAAGTAAACAATTAACTGAATGACCACATGAAGTCCACTAACAACTTTGATGAATGGCAATGGGGTATAGGACCTGGTATCTGGGAGCACATGAGATCANGTAAGGACAGCATCTTGTANTTGACTATAAGTAGAGTTGTATTTAAGATGGTGTAAGTCCGTCTTTGCTAATAGAAACATGGAAAAGAAAAGCAGGAAATAATCCTGCAGAAATAAAGTCAGTGTNGATGAAGCATTTCAGGACAGCAGGAAACGGTATAAAAGCCAAGGACATGGCATTTCCCAAGAGGTGNTAGAGGTGTGAAACTAGAGGTATGGTCTTGACACCAAAAAAATCCCACATCCGGTGCAAACTGGGAGTATCAGGCCCACTTGACTGGCTTATGAGAATTATAAGAAACCCACATAATAATANTAGTTCTCGTAAACAAAATCAAGGCATTATTATTATGAGGGTATGAGAGCAGGTTGACTCTCATTCACTGACACTGGCAATATTCTTCCTTCAAGAACCCTCAACCTTCTCCTTCCATGTTAGAGTTGGAGAAATGACCTTCCCCAGGAAAGAGTACCGCAATTCATTATCCAATACCAAGCAGGTTACATTATATGGGCTGAGCAGGTTGTAGTTACATATTTAGGAGTTGATGCATCTCTATATATGTATAGCAAAAGAGACTGTGAGTGTGAGAGAGATCAAAGGGGTTGCACAGGAGGGGTAGAGGGAGGGAGGAAAGAGAAGGGAGGAAATTATCTAATTTTAATACAATTTCAAAAACTAAAGAATTATTATAAAAGAATTCTCTTAGAAGAGGGACTTATTCCNGTGGAGACCTTAGAAAGNCCTGTAGCGTCTCTATAACTGTTCCCAGTCTCCCCTATTCTCTTGCATCTCTTATATAACACCAAACTTCTACCTTCTGAGAACATTATTTTCAGTTTGATGCCCTNGGATCCTATTTAAATGCAAATCGCCTTGNAGAGAACACAATAAGTTGTTATTACCTGGTTGTGTTCTGTAAAGACCTGAGAGCAGGTATCTAGTAGACAATGCTGAGTAGATGGCAAAGTTTTAAGAAGGAATGGTGGGAATACTAGGCCCAAAGGATACTCTTGAAAGAAGAGCTAACTGAAAAGTAAGGAGGGGAAACACATTCCATGATGCTAAGATAACAATAAATGTCTACAGAGGGACCAGCTTAATTCATAACATACTGTTGGGTTGAGGGTCCAAAATAACATCAAAATCCCAGGTAGGCAGCAGTGTTGGAGAGAAGCATGACATATGTGTGTTTTGTTTTTCTCTCTTGGTCACCTATAAGAATGTTTACCATAAGAAGTCACTTTCATGATATTTGTAGCAGGAACTGACCACTTGCTTGAGANGGAGTAACTCAAGGAAAAAGAACTTTAAGAGACAAAGCAAAATTTTAATTTTGTTGTTATACCAATTTTTGTCAAAGGACATGTAAGGGGACACTGTGAAGGACAGCATCCATGAAAATTAGCTCTGGTCCTGTGTAAGCTAGACTCCAATTACAACAGAGAGCAATATGGCCCCACAGCAAGGATGACCTTCAAACTTGGGTATCTCTCCAACTCTCCACCTTCAAGGTCACTCCTGTAAATGCCTCTTTGATCATATCCAACTTCAAACTAATTCTACTTACTCCCTCATCTTTCGGAGTGATCTGATTTAGAGAAGGCTTCATTTTAATTGGACAGTAAATCTCTAATCCCACTGCAATGCAAAGGATTTTGAATGAAGGAACACCATGAAAAGCTATTAGCTTTCACTCTTCTAACAGTTATGACAGCCTGTCTACCTTATTTTTATAATTTTTATTCCCTTATGAGATTGGAGTTCTTCCAATGTAAAGATAGCATATGCCTTCCAATCCCCCACTGTGACTTAGGATATACTACATTTTATTTAAGNNATTAACATCATTCCTTTCTCAGGATGCNCACTGCTACACTCACATTNACCTGCCACCTACCAAAGTAACATAAGGATAAAGTGGCCTGACAATAAAACATGTGAGTANGAGCCAGGCATGATGGTGTATGTCCACATTCCCAGTACTCAGAAAGCAGAGGCAAGAGGGTTATGCATTAATGGCCAGCTTGACTTACATATAGAAACTNAGTCTGAAAAAAATTTTAATTTNTAAGTCAGGAAAATGTTATTTNGGTTNGGTAGCACTCAGCAATCTTGGGCCATTCTGTCCTGGCATCCTCATGGTCTCATTAGTACCAGGGAATTGANTTGATCCCCAAGAAAACCTGATAAATGCACCCCGATTAAGTAATAGGTCACTCTTATTTGTGTGGGAGCCAAATCTAGAATGTGCAATGGTGGAGAGGATTGCTAAGACCCAATCAAAGGGATACCAGAAGTGTTTGTTACCTCCTAGAAGGTGGAAGTTAGCTTCAAACAATGGTGAGAGAATAGCCTGTGGTATTAGCTGGGCAGTAAGTTGGACCTCTGGAGTCAGATGAAGGGCCTCCAGCAGGAATCATGGTGATCAACCCTACTCACCTCCAGAGAACATATAAAGGTATTTCCAAACTTTCTACGTGTAGCCCTTACAAGTACTTAAGCTCCACTTGTGTCTCCCCCTCAAATCTTTGTATAGACTGTGGACCATGCCAAGTACGTGTTCATCTAGTATGTCCAAAGAGGTGNCGTGATGCNCATACCTGTGAAGAACCAGCAACAGCCAGTTACAAAATCCCTTTCAGGCAGGTCATGGAAAACAATGAAGCTCTTCTCTTGGAGTGCTACCAAAGCTGCGCTTGTTTTGTTAAGGATGATGTCAGTGAGGGATCATTGGAAGGTAGAATCTGGGTTTATGATCTGTGAGTCAGTGAGTCTAGGATTCCTTCTCTCCCTCCCTGCTGTAAACACAATCAATAGTGTCTTCCTCCCTGCAGACACAAAGGAAATATCTCAATAGGTTCANTGGGTGGATGTTCAGCTTCTTTGTGGAGCATCTGGGCCTCTGTTCCATTTCTAGTCAGTCCACAGGGACACTCACATTCCCGTTACCCAGCACCATAGAACAGAGATGGTCACCCACTGTTGACATAGGTCATGACACAGCACCTCAAGAGTGTCTCAAAAGCCTGTTCAAGTTATTCTTAGAGAAAAAAAAATAGGCTATGTTAATAAAAAAAAAGACCCTCAACAAGTAAGGATATATATGAAAAATTAAAAGTATTGAGATCAGGAGATTGGTCTGTTTATAAAGTGAACACCTGAGTTCCTTCACCACAACACACACACACACACACACACACACACACATGATCTTGTCAGGGTGGGACATGCTTGTTGTAAAGTTAGCATTGAGAAGTAGAAACAGGAAGATTCCTGGAGCTCATTGTCCAACCAGCCCAGCTGAATTTGAAAGCCCAGGCCAACAACAGACATTGTCTCAGAAAACAAGGTGGGCAGCTCCTGATGAATGACACCTAAGGCTATGCTCTGACCTCCATGTACACACACACACACACACACAGAGAGAGAGAGACACACACACACACACACACACACACACACACACACACTGTACCCAATAGAGATTTCTACTTCTTCTGGCTCCAAATATGCATTTTCAAAAACGATTACTGCCCCACCTCGCTGAGAGGAGCTTCTTTGACACTCTGTTGCGCACACTCAGGCACTAGGTAAACATGTGAGTGGATTCGACAGTCCCTTCAAAGTAACTTATAAAAAAGTTACTTTAGCATCTTCATCCTGCACTGAAATAGACCTCTGTCAGTTACCCTGGCCACACTCCTTTCACCACCTTTGACAAAACCATAACCTACTCTAGGCCCAATTTCATTTCATTCATCAGAGGTGAGGTTACCTCTCAAGTCTCCATCAAAATAGACTATACAAACCTCATTCTCGAAATACTCTGGACAGAACCAATTACCCTTTGTAGGAAAATGTCTTCATCCTTCCTCTCCCTTCTCTGATCATCACAGGGCATGTGAGAACACAGATAACCCAGATTTCAAGAGCAAAAATGACAGTGAGCATTTTGATAATGATGACATTGTCAATTCCATTCCCAAATAAGTCNCAAATCCAGCATTTTCTTTGNAGTTCCCATCGTCTTTGGTTAGACCCCCACATCTCTTGTCAGATGACTATGTATTATTTCTTTTGAAATGGGGCCTTTTTGTATAGCCNCAGCTAACNTTGAATTTACTATGTACTCTAGGCTGGCCATGAACTCAAAGCAATCCCCTGTCTCAGCTTCTCATATTAGGACTATAGGTGTGTACATCCATACCTGGCAGTGGTATTCTTTATAAATGAAAAGAGCCTGTCTCATATGTGATAATACCATGTGTCAGGTAAGCTTGTTACATGTTGCCTAATTAAATATTGAGAAACCATTATGTGTGTATCACGGCATAGAGCCTATCTTCCCTTCTATATCTGGAGGATAGAGAAATGTGGTTATCAGAGATGGAATGATGAATGAAGAATGAGTGAATTAATGGAAAAGACAGAGAGGGCAGACTAATGCATATTAACAACATGACACTGTTCCCTAATACAGAAATAATTTAAGGAGAGAACAAAGCCCATGAACTATAGAAAAAATTGCTTTATAAGCAAAGAAAGACAGAGATAGTGGGAGACATTAAAAGCNGTAATGCTCTAACGGAGACTGGACAAATTCAGATGAATATAGGTAGTCTGATGAGAAACATAAAATACCAGAAAAGCTACACTAGGGAATATATGTAGGAAGAGTCTAGAATACATTGAGCATAGGTTTTAATTCCCCAGGCATCAACTGAGGCAGAAAGGATCTGGCCACTGAAGCAGCATGCACAGGGTCTGCANGGGTCTGCACCAGGTCCACTGTGCATATGTTATGGCTTCCAGTTCAGTGTTTTATGAAATTCCTGAGTGGGAAAACAAGGGGGTCTCTGATTCTTGTCTTGTCCTACTTCAATGTGCTAGTTTTTGTTTTATCTCATTATATTATATTTTATTATATATATATAATATTAATTAACATATATATTAAAATGAATGAATGAATGAAAACCTAGCCACTGGGGTAAAGGTTAACAACTGAGCCATGACTGACACCCACTGGGAGAGGNAAAAATCAGATTTCTCTAATAGATTGACACTAGGTATATCAACCATATAATTGGACTCCACAGGGGTTTTTTTGGGTGCTTTTATTTGGCTGTAATTAGGTGACTATTTTTTNNGGGATGTGGTTTTATTTTGTTTTCTTGGTTTGGGGGTTTTTGTTGTTGTATTGGCTTTTCTCTTTTGAGAAAGACCTTAAAGTTGGGGGAGGACTTGGAAGAGGAGAAGAATATGATCAAAATATATTCTTATTTGAAAATGT
>LZPO01117306.1:6326-17359 GCA_001675575.1 Neotoma lepida
TGAAAGCTTGATAAAAAAAATCAAGTGGATCATGGGTTTGCATCAGTTTCCAAAAGTAATTGTTTAATTGTAGTACAGTTTTAATTCTTGATAAACTCACTGTGACTGGAATCAGCAGGGAGCTCTTTCAGTGGAAAGTGACACATGCATTCAATAGCATACTGTCAACATTTTCTCATTGTTTTTAACCCTAACCATTATGATACGTGGCGATTAGTAGCAAAGGTAAAAACCCAACTACGGAATAATAACCATTGTCCTCTCAGCTGTGTGTCCTGTTTTCTAACAGTTAGACNTGAAGTCGGCTGTATCAAGCAAAATGTAAGCAATAACGAGAGCAGACATGAAATGGCATTGAATATAATCATTCTTCTCTATGTTAATTTATCTAATTCAAATGAGAAAACCCCAAAAAGCTAATTACCTAGTCCTGAGGGGATTGCCATGCATGATCTTGAAAGTGGGTGGTTGCTGGATTGCTCCTGGGGGTTGGGGGAAGAGCACTGCATGGCTTCTGAAAATAGGTAACAGGCATACGAGGCACAGATCTGAGCATCTGTAGAAGACAAAGCAGCAGGAAGCTTATTGATATTTTTTATTTTCTTCAAGCTTTANGCTTCACAGACAGTTTTCCTGAGAATTGATTGCTTAGACAAATGATGAATCACGTTTAGCTTCTAGGGGCTGAGAAAAAAAAGTGGCAAAATAGGAAATGTTATACTTCTGTGTAGCTATTTAATGAAGCCCAGACCAATGAGTTTCAATCCGATTATGAAATTATGCATGTTGATTTATGCCTGCATTAGCGATTCATTTATTTAGATTGCTATTTCACAGTTTGAAGTTGTCCTTGGGAGGGGTGACCTTTCCAACTAGNATGCAAAGGATAAAAGCTATATGTGTTATTGCCCAGGGTTGGCTGAAGTGGCAGAATTGACCTGCTCATTGATATGTGGATCTCACTCTGCTATCCATGCCATGTTCTCCATGGTGTTTTAAAAAGGCACAAATCTTCCTATTGTTTTCCTTTATGTCTGTNTATATGTTCAATCTGGATGGTGGGGGGTGGATATATAGTCTAACAAACATTCTAGCTAACTTGAACATTATGAGACATCAAAAAGAAACTGGGGTAGGCTTTTGTACGACACGGCAGATTTTTCCTGTTTGATTTAACCTCTTCCTTTGCTTTCCTCTCATGTGTCCAAGCTGTAGAGCTAATCTTCTCTGATCTTTTCTGTATTCTCTCCTTGGTATGCAAAACCTGTTTTGACCACTATCCTATGGAGGGATCGTGTCCCTCTGACTGAAGTCCATGGCTTGAGTGTTGTGAAACATGAAGTGAGTCTGCTAACTATCCTGTGCTCCCTCCGTGTCTTCACTGGCAACATGATCTTGATGAGTATATGGCTCTTATGGTTTGAATGTGAAATATTCCCATAGGCTCCTGTGTTTGTATGGAATGTGTGAGTCTATGGNCTAGTCAACAGCCATGGATTGCTAGGGGCAGGCCCTGAAGGAGGTATTTGCTTCTCTCTCTCTAGTAGGTCACAATGCGAACAAACTTCAAGTCCCCACAACACCAGAAGAGCCCTGCCATTACANACTGACACCCTCGGAACCATAACCCACAATAAATCCTCCCTCTCTCAAGTTGTTTCTGTCAGAATTTTGGAAAATTCTTTGGAAAAGTACTAAAAACTGTGACTTTTTTTTAAGTTCATAATATCTGAGGCTAGAGAGACTGATCAATCGTTAAGAACAAATACTGCTCTTGTAGAGGACCCAGTTCAGTTTCCAGTACTCAAATTGCATCTCACAACCACCTGGAAGTCCCTCAATGCCCTCTTCTGGTTCTTGCATGCATACAGGCACATAGGGTAAAAATAAACAAGTCTTAAAGTTCTGAGTCTGGTTTTCAAAATGCTCATCTCCATCCCTTCCCTAGGCCATGCCACACTCTATCTGAGCAAAGCCCNAGCAAAGACCCCCAAACTGAGTCATTCGGGAGTATGCTTTCACTAAGTCTGCTTCACAATTCCTGAGCAGCTTGCCTGTAAACACCCACACACACTTCCCCACGGGGTCTTCTCTGATTCCCATCATGATAGGATTGTTTTCTCACTACTCATACTGAT
This sequence comes from Neotoma lepida, assembly GCA_001675575.1. Lineage (NCBI taxonomy): Eukaryota > Metazoa > Chordata > Mammalia > Rodentia > Cricetidae > Neotoma > Neotoma lepida. The sequence goes on from LZPO01117306.1 coordinate 8,465, forward strand.
ATCTTTTCAAAGTTGTTTTCAAATAATTTAATATTCCAAAGAAATTAGGAAGCCAGGATAAAAGTTNTGTATGCATTGTACTTGTGATCCTACACTTTGAGTATAATGTTTTTAATTAATATGATATTAGGTAGTATTAACTGACTATAATATGATTTATATGTTTAGTCAAAATTGGTTATTGATTTTGAATGAATATTATTTTTAAGTCAGAAATTTTTCTTTGGTTCCTTGGAAAACCTTATGAGGAAAAAATTGAGTCAATGCTAGTAGGCCTATGATTATAGTATACACCTTAATTAAATTACACCTTAATTAGATATGTTTCCTCTGATAATTGGATAGAATCTAAAAGGGAAATATAGCCATTCTATCATTCCTTAGGGCAGAAATCAATAAGGTCATCTCTTTTCTCTCTACTCACTACCACACATTAGGTTAGTGCAAACACTGTGACTATTTCCATTGTTACATGCCAAGTCACATACTTCAAGATCCTGCATCAGTCGTTGGTTTTAAGACTCTTATGATCCAAACTATGGAGACATTATCCAAGTTTCCATGCTAGCACCCCTGTGTATATGAACAGACACATGTACACACATGCATACACACACACACACACACACACACACACACACGCACACACAGACACACATAAACAGAAAATACAGCGAGTGTCAAACAAGTTAGTAAAGCAAAATAAGCTTAACAAAATGGAAGCAAAAAGCTAAAAGGAATCAGAAAGAAAATGATGTGAGAGACAGCAAGAGGTCCAGCCTACTCATAAATGCTCCCTGAATAAACATTACCCATCAACCCTGCTGCAACAAGGAATGCAGCTTCCTTTGTAGTGCTCAGGATACTTCAAAAAAAAGTGACCAGAGACTGGCTTAAATATTAATAAATTCCAAAAACTAAGGATAAAATCAGAAACACCTTCAGTTTACACTGCAAGAAAATTAGAAAAATAACACTAACATGGGTGCATCTTTCCCATGGCTGCAGGTTAACAATATAGAAACCAAAAATAAAGATACCATGAAAGTATTTAAATGAAAATGAGAGTTATCTAAAGGTAGAGATACCAAAGCAGAANAAAAATGTGGCAGTGTGTTACAGACATGATAATGAAATGTTATGGACTGGAGTGATGGCCTACCAGTAAAGAGCACCAGCTACTCTTCTAGAGGACCCAGATTTACTTCCCAACACCCCTATGGCAGCTCCCATCCCAAATGGCTGTAACTCCAGTCCCAGGAGATCCAATGTCCTTTTCTTGCTTCCATGGGCACCAAGCATACACGTGGTACACAGACATTTATTGCTGGCAAAACACCTATTACATAAAAATAACAAGTAAAAGTTTAAAAAATAATGAAATNTCATATGTAATANAAATATTATATACAATTAAAGGGAAGTAATAAAAGNAAATTTACCCTACCAAGTCACAGATTCAGAAAAAGAATAATTTCAATGAAAGGAAGAAATACATCTCAAATATTAAAGTCAAATAATGTTACATATAAAAATACAAGACTGTTTCTCTGGGGAAAGATGTAAAAACCAGAGCAACAACAATAAAGTAGGTAGTGAATTAACTACCAATGTAGGAAGAGCAATGAAAAAATATGATGTCCAAAAATAATCACTAAANGGCAAGAGAAATAATAAAAAGATGTTAAGAACAACCTATAAATAGGAGACTATTTGAAACTGTCTGATAAGGGATAATATTGGGAATACAGGAGGAATTGAAAAAATTCAATGCAAAGCTCACAAAATTTTTAAGCAAACAAAAAATGGCTGAATGAACTGGAGAACCATTTCTCAAATGAGAATACGTAGATGAGCAACAATTGGTGGGGAATGTTCAGTGTTTGCTAAGTTTCTGAGAAAAATGCTTTGCCACAAGGACATATCACCTAGGAATGGCTATCACCAAGAAGAAAAAAATTAAAATGAAGAATGCGGGGGAGGGGAGGGGAGAAAGATGGACCCTGCTTTACCATTAATAGAGATGTAAATTAGCTTAGCCATATGCAGAACATGGGGTGGGAGGTCCTTAGAAACCGGAAATAGAGCCACCATGTGACTCAATAACAGGGTATACGTCCTAAGGAAAGGAGTGTAGGGAGGCCTGTGCTCCCATGTTTATTTTGACACTATTCACAGTATCGAAGATATGGAAGGAAGCTAGTTGTCAACCAACAGTTGAGTGGATAGGGAAAGTACAGTATATAAGACAGTGGGAGGTAGCCATTAAAAAAGAACAAACCCCTGTCATTTACAATAACATGGACTAGCCTGGAGGAGATTACATTAAGTGAAATGTCATAACACAGAGACAAATGTGACATAAATGGAAGCTGCAATAGTTTATTTTGTTTAAGTGCCAAATAGAACAGTGCTTACAGAAGATGGATGAGGGGATACGAGCTGTTGACAGAGAGGATAGTTAATGTGTACCAGGGTATACTTCTATGCTAAGAGCAACTTCTAATGTTGTATAAGCAAAATAAGGTAACAATTAACTGTATATGTCAAAACAGCTTCTAGAATAGGTTTTGAATATTTCAGCCACAAAGAAACATAACATTAGCTGTGACAAATAAGCCATTTTACTACAGTCTAATCACTACACATTGTAGAAATGCCTAGAATATACTATATCTTATAAACATGAATTACTGCTACATGCCAATTAAAGTTATTAAACCAAGTTTTAAAAATAACCAATGAGGAAAAGAAACTTAAGCATCGTGAGTGAGAAAGTTCTTGGGTCAGATCCATTGAAGCAGAGTAGGTAAGTCTGAATGCAGTAATAATCCAATGAAAGACAATTTACTATAACTAATTACATAAGATTTACAAATTTTACAGACAAAATTTCCTAAAAGAAAAACTGAGTGCTACATAGTCCTGTAACTCATGCCTCAAAGTCACCAAAGTTCACCTTCACTGACATTGTAAAGAACAGATAAATCTTGTGTAGACAAAAAGCCCACCCAATTAATTTTAAGAAAATAGGATAAAAATTAAAACTAGAAAAAAAGTTAAATAAAAAGAAAGAGGAGTGATTGAAAACCAAGGAAAGGAAAGTAGAAAGGGAGGGAAGGAAGAGAGTAGAGGGAAGTAGGAGGGAGGAAGGTGGAGAAAGGGTTAAGGAATTCACACTGGTAATGAATAATAACATAAAAATCCTAATACATATTTATATGTATATANATAAATCCATACATATATTTCAAAATGAAATCTATCAACTCGACAAAGAAAAATAAATTGTATCCACAAGAAGCTTATTATATAACATAAGGTATTTTAATAATACATATTTATTAATAGAATTCTTCATCTTATTGACTCTAAAGAGAAAATCATACAAATAGCTGTAGGAAGGGAGGAAATTTTAAAGTAAAGGCCCTGGTTTACACGGTGGAGGTCAATGCTTTACCAATCCACAAAACCAAGGTGTCTGTANTGGTTCCCACAGCAGCTGTAGCTGTGGCAGTGGCAGAAGATTCTCATTATTGCCAGGAAGCAAAGCTCAGTGGAAAGGGGAGCCACTGAAGACCAGGGAAGCCACAGGCCACAGGTGACAGCAGATTCGGTTCTGCCAAACACAGTGGTGGCAAGGCCAAGCTGCTACAAAGACATGATTTAGTCATTAAGTGTCTGTGTGTGTGTGTATGTGTGTGTGTGTATGTGTGTGTATGTGTGTGTGTGTATGTGTGTGTGTGTATGTGTGTGTATGTGTGTGTGTGTATGTGTGTGTGTNTGTGTGTGTGTGTGTGTGTGTGTGTGTGTGTGTGTGTATGTGTGTGTGTTTTGGGACACTGAGAACTATAACTGTGACTAACGATGTAGTAGTTTATGTTAGTTTCTGTTCTATGGAAAATAAAAAACATTCCAGTCAAATACTTACTNTATACTTTTTACTCTTTGGGGCATTNTGTTGTTTGCTAAATTCAAGTCTCTGAATCAAGGTTATGTTTAAGAGAAAGTTTTTTTTAAAACAAAATTTTATATGCGTTCCTTGTCATTTGATTTTTATTTGTGTGTGTGTGTGTGTGTGTGTGTGTGTGTGTGTGTGTGTGCCCTCTTGTCTGTTTCTGCACCACATGCATGCAGGTGCCTCTGGAGGACAGGACAGCTTACTGGATCCCCTGGAACTGGAGGTACAGGTTGTTGAGCCACCTGATGTGGGTGCTGTAAACCAAATCCCCAGCTCTTTACAAGAGGAGCAAGTGATCTTAACTGCTGAGNCATCTCTCCAGCTCCCTTGAGTACATTCCTCATTGAGCCAGATAATGGAATATGAACAGTATAACATAAGTATTTGTAAANATATACAAACAAATAAAACTACCTTATCTTCATGCAAACATTAACCCCATTTTTAAAAGGAAATNATTCCAACTATATCCACTCCAATTAGATGTTTCTCACCCATCACTATCATTGAGCAGTCCTTACTATTTGCTGGACATACCACCCAATACAGTTAGAGAAAAGGAAGTTAGTGATATAAACATGGAAGAGGGTAGGAGTTGAGCCCTGTTTACTATGTTGTGATTGAATTCATAGCAAGACCCACAAACAATGAGAGTTTAACAGGAAAATTGAGTGTATAAATCAAATATGAAAATCAGTNCCTCGTTATATATAAAGGCAGTTATCACTGTAGCAATAATCAGTAATGATTGCTGCTTATAAGTATGAGCAACAGCTTCAGCGGGAGCGATGGGCCCAGAGAGCTATATAAATAATAAAATACTGAAGAATAAAGTTGATAAGAAATGCACAGGCAAGCCGGGNGGTGGTGGCNCACGCCTTTAATCCCNGCACTCCGGAGGCAGAGGCAGGAGGATCTCTGTGAGTTCGAGGCCAGCCTGGGCTACTGAGTGAGTTCCAGAAAAGGTGCCAGAGAAATCCTGTCTCGAAAAAACAAAAAAACCAAACAAACAAACAAAATACACAGGCTTCCTAAAGAGACACTTGTGAAAAACATACACAATAGTGAATGATACAAATGGGAAGGCTTGCCATGATATTGAGAAAAAAAAATTAACTATGTCTTTTAATACATCGTAAGTTAATTAATAAACAGATCTGAGTAAAATAACCTTTTCATCTCAAGGTGAATCTGAAAGTTGAGTTTTTAAAAATTTTTTCTGACACTAATGCTTTAGAAATATAAGATACCCATAAAGTCACATATGTGCATACATTTGTCAGTAAGGAATTGGTTGAATAAATAAGTTTGCCCAGTGAAAATTTTGGCAGCTAAAAGGAAATATGCAGGAAAAAGTTAAGTGTTGAGTGAAAAGCAGCTTTAGCATAAATTAAAGTATGTTACATTACCTTAACAATGAGATGGCGTGGAAATCATTGCGGGGGGGGGGGGGACAAAAATCAAAGAAAATGGAATGGTTAAATTTCAAGAATGAGCCTAAATAAAGAAAAATTGGTTTCTCAAATGACTGGGAAGTGAGCAAACTTTAGTAAATGATGTTAAAAACAAGTGAATAACATACATGGGGAAACAAGTAAGATCACCTCACTTTCCATAAATCAGAATTTTAACATAAAAATTTAAAAACATAATTAATAGCAAGAATATTGTGTTTCTCTAGTAACTTCACATTGACAGAATCTTTTAAAATATTACTCAAACACTCAGAATCTCTAAAAAGATTTTTGATATACTGAATCTCATTAAAGACTTCTGTACACTGATGGATATCATAATCAAAATAAAACTAAATGCAAAATGTAAAGACAAGAAAATTTACTACTCATATCATTTTCAAAGTTAATTTCTGTCATGTGTAAAATTGTTCTGGCTAGATCGACATCTTGTTGGAAAAATAGATGGACCAAAGATGTAAACAGACAGCTCCTGGGGAAGAAAATGTGTCTGGACCTTATGGTCAGCAGAAATAAACTACATGTAAGTTCAACTCACTGAGATTCCGATTCACCTCATGGGTGGCAGAGGTTTGATATGGTTCTGAGTCAGCAGAGATGTAGCCCATTCAGACATCAGTGGTGGGATTATAAACTAAGGAAGTTTATTTGACTTTAATTTTTTAATCAAACAAATCACTTCTGGGAAGTTGTACTTCTATACTACCACAGGAAATATGTTATATTTACATGTACAATAGATTTCTAAGCAGAAGAAGGGGGTCCCCAGGACAGATCCCCACAACAGTAAACAGACCAACTAGAGCAGCAAAGATATTTGTAGGTAAGGAGTGCTATATGTGTGTGAAAATGGAAATAAACNTGTTTATTTTTATATGCCTCAGAGAACTCTCTAGGACATCTAAAAATAATTGGGAGTAATAAAAGAAAGGAAGGAGATTTCTTTTTTATGTATTATAATTCTTCTTGTTATGAATGAGAAAACAAAATCTATTCGAAATTCAATGCAGTAATATTTTATAGAACTTTGGTTTTCTTTAACAATCTTATACATGTAAACAATGCATTCTTTACTTCATTCTTACCTTTACAAGTCCCCTTCTACTTCTGTCAACTCCTCTTCTTTTTCTAAGTCCNTTTCTCACAGTCATGTAATATTTAAATTGTAAAAAATATATATGTATATATATATGATGTATATATATAGTCAATTATCTGGACATGTTTATTGAAATAATGGACTTAGTGATTTAAGCCTTATTTAGATTTGCTTTGGCTGGGATATGCCACCTCTACTTGACTCAGTTTCCAAAGTTGTTAACAATTCCAGTGAAACTTTTTGGTGTCAGAATTTCCTTATTACAAAGGAATGTGTGTGACTTCAATGGAGAGATTTATAGTGAAAAAAAATTAAGGTTTAAATTCTATTTGGATATTGATTTTTATTACTTTAATTACATCAAAATTTTTTACTTAACATCCACTTAAATTATTCCTCAAGCATAAAGGCAGCTTTCAGATTGATAGTCACTGCCCAATGTTAGGAGCTGTTCTTCAAGTCAGTGACTTAAAAACACTATGTAAAACTATCTGCATTTGTCAATATTTTATGTTTTTGATATGTTAAGTTGTACTAAATATTGTTCATATTGAGTCTGGACTTAAAGAGTTTATTTTTCTATTTCCTTCATACAGTGCTAAAAAATATTTGAACTGGTTCAAAATTTNTAATAGAGTCATAGAAACACATGTAGAAAATGAAATGTTTCCATGGCTATGTGCTTCATTCATTTTGCAAACATTCAGTGGCCAATCACTCACCTTTCTCTGTGCTGTGAACACTTTGCAATGTGTTAGATGCTCAGGTTGAGTGGGTGACACCACAGACCTGACTCCTGCCCAGCTTAAAGCTGTAAGCTTGGTGGCATTCATTATGTTTATACACCCTTTATCCTAAAATGTGTATATAATCGTGTGATATTTTATTGTCTCTCGAGTAAATAGGATGATCAATGAAGTGAGTGAGATTATATAGGTTAAAATGTTCGGCAATATCAAAGGAGTGCAGCATCACTTTAATCTGAACTCCACAAGCCCTCTGTACAAAGAGAANTATGGAAAAGCAGATCCTAGTTCCTAAATGTCATCACTTCTCTTTTCAGGAGCTAACAACTCAGATTGTGTTCTCTCAATGTCCTCATCCCCCAATGAAAGTGTAAGCAGTGAAAATGTGGCAGTTTGGCTTGTAAAGGACTGAGAGTCACAGGATATAGAGAATAGAATCAGAGTCTCAATGAGCAGAGAGGATATAGAAAGAANGGAGAGAACTAAAGGGGGAATTAGTACTGTAAATATTCTAAGGAAATGACTGAAACTTTTTCAATATTTTCTACATTGTGTTTCACAGCAGAGCTATGCAGAATGAATCCCCACTCTCTGTCTACATTATTGGAAAAATAAATTTTTGTAGTCATGGCATCTTGGGTTTCAAAGAGAGCACTTTCAAATGAGATGGCATAAAATCCCACATACCCAGTGTGGTAAGAAAAGCTGCTGAGGCCAGGCATGTGACAGGGGTGTCCCTGAATGGAGGCCCAGAGAAGCCATTATGTGAAGCTGTGAAGGAGAAGCCTGGATTGCCTTGGAGACCCCAAGATGTTGGAGATGTCAGAGTCATGGGATACCTGCTGAGGAAAGCTGCTAACAGAGGGTGGAACCAGCCCAAGTGAAAGAAATGTATTTCAGTAAACAAAGTTGAATGAAGTTGGAGATCTGAAGAGGGTTTTGACNTCAGACATGGAGATGCAGAGTTTTGAGTTTGCCCAGCTGGTTTTCAGTCTTGCTTTGGTTCAGTATTTCCTCACTATGCTCTCTTCCCTATGTTCTGGAATGGAAATGTATATCCTGTGACACTATGTATTGGAAATATGTGATCTGCTATTTTTATTTTGATTTTATTGGGGAATACGGTTGAAAGATTGCATGAATCTCAGAAGAAACTTTGAACTTTGGATTTTAAAACATTGTTGAGACTGTGAAAGACTATGGGGACTTTTGAAGTTGAACTAAACACATTTTTCATTATGGTATTGTAACAAGCTTATGGGGGCCAGGGATCAGAATGTTGTAGTTTGAATGTAATTGGCTCCCATAAGCTCATAGGAAGTGAAACTACTAGAAATTGTGGCTTTGTTGGAGTAGGTGTGGCCTTGTTGGAGGAATTGTGCCACTGTGGGGTGGGCTTTGAGAGCTCATATATGCTCAAGCCACGTCCAGTGTCTCAGACCACTTAAGAAGTGGGCCTCTCGTCTCCTTCTCAAGCATCATGTCTGTCTGCACACCATCATGTCACACCATGATGATAATGGACTAAACCTTGAAAATGTTTTTCCTTTATAAGAGTTGCTGTGATTATGGTGTCTCTTCACAGCAATAGAAACCCTAACAAAGATATCCAGT
>LZPO01117306.1:53150-64976 GCA_001675575.1 Neotoma lepida
TCTCCTAAATGTGTGGAGTCCTGCAGACCTAAATGGGAGAGATAAAGATGAAAAACTTAAGATGTGAAGTGTGCTTGGGATTTGAAAAGCATGTTTTCAGGGAAATTTACTTAGGCTTGTAGGGGATGATGATGATGATGACACTGAAACAGAATAATTCTTTACCCTGCACGAGGCCCTGGGCTCAATCTCTAAATCTTTAGCATCACAAAACAAACAAACAAACAAAAAAAAACAAAAAAACAAGGGTTCAGCTTCTGAACCACACCTTTGTTGAACTCCAGTATTTTCACTCTGTCAGTAAGTGTACTGCTATCTTTGCATAAGAATCTTATTTCCAGTGACTATAGAGANGGCTCAGCACTTAAAAGCACGTACTGCTCTTGCAGGGACCCAAGTTAGGCTCCAAGAATGCACACAGGGCAACTCACAACCTCCTGTTACTCCAGGAAGATGGCTCTAGACCCTCGGACACCTTCACTCACATGCTTGCACCTATATACACACATACACATAATTAAAAATATTAAAAATAAATCTTTTTAAAACTCTATTTTCATTGTTTACATTTGTCTAGTCACCTAGGCATGTTTACAGAAGCAGACAGACCTCTTTACTTGGTTGAATTTTATCTTCATAGCAAAGACTATATCTCAGGGTTTGACACACTGTAAACTACCAGAGCAATGAGGAGGTATGCAATAAAAATTGTTAAAGTATTTTAAATTGGGGAATGAAAAGGAATGACAATTAGAATATGTGAAAACTAGGAGATTAAAATTGCACCCTGGAGTAGTTTAGTCTTCAAAGCCCTAACCAGTGCTTGTCTCAGGAGCTGCAGATGAAGTCACAGCAGTTCCTCTGAGAGCCCCTAGTCTACACGCAGTTCTGTGACACACACCTAGAAGCAGACCCTGAACANCTGATAGAGGCGNACAGCCAGGGGATGGAGGGATACNGAAAAGTGAAAGGTGAGGGGAGNCAGAGGAAACATACAAACGAGAAGATAAAGTCAAACTTGCCCGAGGATTATAGTCTAAATCCAGGGTGGGGGAAAGAGGGGGGGTTATTTTATATTACATATTCAAAATGTTTCTTTTAGAATGTGTTCATAAAGATAGTCATTTGTATTTGTCATTCAGAATACTAAACTATGTCAACTTTGCATTATTAAATCTGACAGAAGAAGAAATGGCAGCAAATATTGTAGCAATTCTCTGTAAAGGCTCCTTCTGAATGCCCTANTGTTCCTTGGGCTGATCCAAGCTGTCCTTGCAGATAGCCTCAGGCAGCACTATGGACAAGGACTCTCTTCTTCTTTCATTATTATCTAGGACAATACATTCTTAGATTTCATCTTTAACCATTCGAAGACTTTTAGACACTCCAGTACATGCCTTCAATCACACAATAAATGAGACAGTTGTGAACTGTCTGTTACCTTCCCACCTGCCTGATACCATGCTGTTTCTGCCTCATGTTGGATACCAGGTGTAGAGAAGACAACACAAAAGAAAAAGAGAATCCAGCAATTTTTAGGAGCACCNGACTTGTAAGAGAATGAAAATAGTTTCCACAAACCAGGAAGCCTCTTTCAAAAATGAAAAGTAAAAAAGTGAAAACATCCAAGTGCAGAGAAAAGGCAATGATTTGCACCTTGACCCAGAATTCTAAGTAGAAACACCACAGTTAGAAGACAGTTGAGTGGTGATTCTTTATAGCAAAAGGGAGACCAGAGAAACAGAACAGGGAAACACCTCAACTTCTGCATTACAGAGTAGAAGATAAGCGTAGTCACACACTTGCAGAGCTTTCAAATTATTGATGCTGCATTCTTTTAAAGGAAAGCCTTGGGTTCTATTTTCCTGTAAAACTAATGAGGATGTATAGTAACCCAAGCAAGCTCTAGCGACTCTAAGCACTCTTCCTGTGAGTGTTCATGAGTAAAGGATGAGCCCCCACACCCCCTGCAGTTAAAATTATTGTGGTCCCTTCTAGGTTCTTAATGTAGTATGTCTCGAGAGACATTTAGAATTGAGTCCCTTTCAGTCTCTTTCAGGGACTTTAATCCTTTGTCAGGATGAGAAACAACTGGAAAATCCAAGTTATGGGACAGAATTTAAAATAGCCAGGCATTATTATGTTAGAACTACAGTTGAAACAACCAAATTCCTTGGTAAACATACTTTATCCACCTATGCCTTGTGTGCTTCTGACATACTTGGTACTGCTGATTATGGGGATATTATATCTTTTAATGGTCTGGTTTTTAAAAACTACTTTTTTTTAATCTGAAATGTATTCACAGTTTAAAGGTGTCCAAGGTTGTTGAAGTTCATTTGGGAGAAACTGATTCTAAATATGATCCCTCACTAATGTTTCCTTTCATCATAATTTTAATATTGCAGTATTTTTGAGTCATGAAAATCCCATTTAAGGGCTGGAGAACCTCTTATAAACATAGCTAGCAAGGAGGGTTGCTAATTAATAAGGGAGAGTCTCACAGAGCTCCTCCAACAGTGGCATGTTGTTCTATTGCTTTAGTGGCTTTCCTCCTGTGTGACAAAGTATCTTATGGAAGAAAGGGTTTCTACTGTGATGAGGTCATGGCAGTGACATTGGCGGGGGTTGTGGTTATAGGAGCTTGAAACAGCTGGTACCATTGCTCAGCTGCCTACCTTCTTTTTCCCCCTTCATTCAGTCTGGGGTGCCTGCTCATAGGATGGTGCTGCCCGCATCCAAGTTGGTCCTCCCTCCTCATTTAGATCTCATTGAAAATGCCCTCGAAGACACTCTGAAGCTTGTCTCTTGCATGATTCCAAATTCAGCTAAGTTGACAGCCAAGATTAACCATATCAGGTATGAAGAAAATAAAGCTAGATATTCTGGTACATCGTAGTAACTACAGGAAAATCTATTTTAGATTTGTTAATATCAAAAACTGAGCAAAAACCCAAACGTATCTTCAATCACTCAGGGTTAAGTTTTTTTTTAAGATTTGGATTATAAAAGGAAGCGTATCTCATTCTCTATGTTGCCTGCATTTTTAAAAGACGTGTGTGTGTGTGTGTGTGTGTGTGTGTGTGTGTGTGTGTGTGTGTGTGTTTTATTTGTAGAACAAGAAGAGGTCATCCAACCCTCTGGAGCTGAGATGCCTGCTGTGGGTCTCCTAGGAAAATCGTATGTGTTCTTCAAGGCTGAGACATTTTTCTACCCCGACATAGTACCTAAATTTTAATATGACATTTTTAATGAAAATTTTAAATTCTTATCTTGCCTTTCATGATCTATATTTTCAAATAAGAATGTCAGTCAGGCCCCCCTTTTGCCTCCAAATGAAATTAATTCTATTTCTGAAGTGTTTTCTATCTGAATTTTCATGGAAATATTTTTGAGTTTGATTATTCCCAACTTGATCAAGCTAACTGAAGACCTAAAAATAACTAAGTGGATGCAAAGCCAGAGAATGGCTTTCACTGTGTAAGCTCTCTCCGTTTACTTACACGCGTGAGGCAGTCCTAAGAGAACGGCTTTCACTGTGTAAGCTCTCTCTCCGTTTACTTACACNCGTGAGGCATCCTCCCCTCTCACTGTAAACCTTCAGGGAAACAGAAAAATAAAATAAAACAAGTGGTGCTTCACTTCGAAAATAAATCACAACTCACAACATCACAGCTTATGTAATTAAGATATGGAAAGTGAATTTTCACACGTCCATAGTTTGGCAAAAGATTTTAAGCCATTTATTTCATTTAAACTTGAAAGAAAATAAAAATAAGATCTCTTGATTTTTTTTTTTCTGTCTTCAGTAGCTAGATATTAGTGTACTCCCAGCTGTGTTTATAAATCCAAGCAGCAGCTCAATTAAACACAATGTGTGCTGCTCCACACANNGAATCTCTTCTGGATTTCCCGTGGCTGCGTCTTATGGCAATCTGCTGCTCCACATGAGCACACAGTCTTCATGCTTGTCTCTTTTGAAAGAGGAATAACTCTCCATATCTCCCATCTTTTCGACAATAGCAACAGAATCCCCTCTACGTTGCATTCTTCCAGGGAAGAATGGTGCTTTCCAGCTCAATGTGTTTCAGCACACCGTGTGTTTTGTGAAGCAGCTCTTGCAAATGTATCATGACAAGGAAGGCTTGGACTGCAATATATTGTTGGTCATAAAATCAATGAGTTCTGCCAAAAAACAAAATTGCAAATTGAGACTGTATGGAAATTGCCATCCATCTGTCATCGTTGATAGTTCTCTACAACAGTTTAGTTTCTAACTAATGCTGAGACTCCATTCATTTCCTGCCTGGTGATTTTACACTTCAGGATGTGAGATGTGTGATGTGTTTTGTTGAATGTACACAGTTTTGATAAACACGGATGACTGAACTTGCATCATTACTNACATACCCACAGTCTAGTAAGAGAACCTTCCCAAGGTTCTTTGGGAAACAGTTATTACTAAGAATTTCAGGTTGTAAAATATAAACAAAAATTAACTGTAATTCAGTTGTTTTTTTTTTTTCTAGCTGAGACCACTTTCCTATCCAGCTAATTACTTGGTGTGATGGTTTGAATAAGAAATGTCCCCCCATAGTCTCAGCATTTCAATACTTGATTCCCAACTGACACCTCTGTTTGGTGGGTTCAGAGGCTTGGTCTTGGGGTGAAAGTGTATCACCAGAGGGCAAGGATTTGANATTTCAAAGCCACACACAATTCTAAATTCAGTCTTTGCTTCATCTTGGAGCTTGCAATGAGCCCTCANCATCTTGCTCCAACTGCTGTGCCTCAACCCAACCGTCATGGACTCCTACCCCTCCGGAACTATAAACCCAAAGAAACCCTTCTTTCTGTAAGTTGCCTTGGTCCTGGTGTTTTATCATAGCAATAGACAAATAACTAATACACTTGAGGATCATACTTTGAGGTAGCCACATCTACTTCAGTNCTCATTAAAAGAAAAGGAAAACTAAGACTCAGGCCTGGAAAACTTAACTTCACATGTCAAATTAGGTATGCCATGCCAAGTCCTTTATCNTTAGTTAGAAGCTCTGGAATGTGCAGTACTGTAAGGCCTTTCCAAAACTGGGAATCNGTGAAGTGTAGAGACNAGTTTGTGACTTCTAACAGGGAAGTCAGACTGGGTTTTCAAGTTTTATTTATNATCTGAATAAAAAGCAAAGGGAAGTATTCTTCATTGCAGGTAAATTAATTCAAGCTTTAGACATCTTATATTGTAAAAAGTATGATCTAGTTTTCAAAACTCTCTCGATATTGTGAGTTCCCACCATGATTTCTTCAACTTACCTGGTTCTTAGCTCCTGGCTTTGTCAGGTGTGATACCATATATGTGCAATNTGAACACACAAACACTTCTATTTAAATAGTAACATTTGAATACCAATGAGAACTGGTACAACCCTGTAAAGGGGCCACTTTCCTTCCTCTTCTTTCCTTCAAGATGCATNCATAGAATGTATCTGTATATTTTCTCAGTAATTGTGAGCTAAGAAAAAGCTATTTGATGCTAGTGTGTCCTGGCCCATTCTCTGCTGCTATGTATTTACTAAGCCAAGGAATAGTTGCCTTCATACTTTCATTCTCTGTGGGACGATCCTTCCATAGNTCTTCTTTTTAAATGTGACCTCTATGTGTCTGTGAATTTTAAAATATACTTGTATTATGAATAAGAACCTAAGACAATAGTGTATTTTTGTTTGTTTTTATAGTAGGTAAGCTAAGCCTAAAAACATGTATCACAAATTTAACTTGGTTGGTATCTTAGTTACTTTTCTATTGCTGTGAAGAGACACCATGACCAAGGCAACTTTATAAAAGAAAGCATTTAATTAGAGGTTTGCTTATAGTTTCAGAGAGTGAATCATTATCATGGAAGGGAGTATGACAGCAGGCAGGCATGGCACTGGAACAGTAGATGAGAGTTCATGTCTTNTTTACAGACACAAGGCAGAGAGGGAGAGACTGGGCCTGGCATGGGATTTTTAAACATCAAAGCCCACCGCCAGTGACACACCTCCTCCAACAAAGGCCACACTTTCTAATCCTTCCCAAACTTATTTTACCTATTGGGAAGCAAACATTCAAATATATGAGCCTGTGGGGTCCACTCTCATTCAAACCATCACAGTTGGATATTTTCAATGATTTAGGATCAATATACAATATACCTTACTATATGACTCCAAGGCATCTGTGTTCATTAACAAAACAATGCTCCACTTATGTCTGGTGAATGAAAGCATGTACCTAGAGGCCCAACTNTTCCAGAAGATGAGGCAGGGGGATCTTTGCTTCTCAGGAGTTAGAGCCTAGTCTGCAACTGTGTGATCACAATTAGTCTGCATTAACTTCAACTTTCTTTAATTAATTTCCATTGAAAACAGAATAGCATTTACAGTTACAAACCATGTAGCTAACATTTTATTGAATGTTCACTACATGCTAAGCTCTTATACTAATAGTCAGANAAAAAGTCTTATCCCTAAATCTCATGAACATACAGGGACTTTCTGTAGGTTTCTGATGTCTTCAAGTAACATCTGAGCCTATGGTTTTTCGTGAACATCCCTTGTAATAACACCTGGGACCAGCATCTCTGAAAACTTTAAAGCTATTCCTGTATCATTATATTTTTATCCTCAAAATGCCTCTGGGAAAATGCAGAGACTATATTATTAAGGCCATTCTACAGACAGAAGTGAGGCCCCCACTCTGCAAACCTAAACTGAAAACCTAAACCTAGACTGACTCTCTAAAGCGGAGTTATTACATAATCCTTAAAGAGTTCCCATTCTATCTTCACTTTGAATCCATGTGCCATGTGTTCAAGAACAGAACGTGTTCTATTTCTGAAACAAGGCTTTGTAAATTGCCTGATTCTTTGGTCATATCTGATCTGCCAGTTTTCCCTAGGTCCTCACTTATCAGGATGTTCTTATCAATACTGCTGTGTTTTTGCAGTTACACTGTGAAGACATAATTTTAAATCTAAATAATAATAACCAAAAACAATTAAATACTAAAATGATTATTATTTATTGTTCTACCCCTAACAGTGTCCATCTGTGATACTTTGAGGATAACATTCCTTCACTTAACTTTTCCGCAGAATTCCTCAAAACAGTGAATAGGCTTCTACCTTCATAATACATGCTGAACATCTTCTCTGGTAGTCATATACCTTGCAGTCAATCTGGTTACGTTTCACTGAAGTACAGCCAACGCAGAGAACAGCAAGCAAGCATCACTATGCAGCTTGAACATAACAATGTAAACGTCCCTAGTATTGTCCTGAGACCAGAAACAGGACATCCTCAGAAGTCCAGAAGCTCTCTTGACACACCCCAAAGCTAGTCCCCAGCTCATTTTGCCTGACTATGAATTATATAGAGATGACAGACAGGATAGCCTCTTGTGTGTCTGGTTTCTTTTACTCAATAGTNCATTCCTTAGGTCCTGTCATGCATAAGTTATTAAAGGTTGCGTAGTAGTATTATACTATCACATNGATTGCTATTATTTCAACAAGGTTGAAAGCAAAAAGCTCCTCATCTGCAGACACCTAAGCTCATTGTCCATTAACAACATTGCTCAGGACATGTTTATAAACATGCACGGGACATGTTTATAGTGTTCTTTTCTTCTTTTTCTCTTTTTTTCTTTTGGGTAATGAAAATCCAATCCAGAGTCTCATTTCTGGTGGGCAAGCATTCATCACTGAACTGTGTTCCTAGCCCCTCTCTCTCTTTGGTCAGAGATTTCTATTATTAAATATCTAAGATCTTAGAAATGTGAACACTGTTTGTGGAGACCCCCACAATGTTATGACTTTTGGCATTACCAGGTGCAGGAGATATGTTGCTGTAACCAGTGGCATAAGAANGGCTTGTTCCTAGCTCCCTTCTCACCACTACTTGCTACAACTTCACTTTACCATAAATAATGTCTGATGGTATATGCTCAAAGAATACCTCAGCTATTATTGATTGCATTTGGTTGTTGAGACAGAATACCATAGTCCAATTATCATTTAAAATTATTGTACAATCCAGGCTGGCCTCAAGCTCATAACCCTCCTGCCTCAGCCTCCAGAGTGCTAAGATTACAGACACATGCCATTATGTAGCTATAAAACATATTATGTCTTGGCTCAAATGTGAATTATTTTTAAATATTATGAGCTTTTTTTTTTTTTGAGGGGCGTGTCAGGGTGAAAGGTCTTTATTGCCTACCAATCGGCAGCAGTCTTGTAGCCATAAACATCATCTCAAGGACCCATTCTAGGGACCAGTGAGATACAGTCACACTCCAGCTTTCTCCTTCCAGGGGAGGTGCTCCTGGGGTATACAGAGTGTTAGAAACCTATATAGACTGAGCAGAATTCATGTGGAGTAAATTTGAAGAGGGTCCCTCTTCTTATTTTTAGGGGGGTTCACCCCCAAAGAGTAAGATGGGGTGGGATGGGCTCCTTCCTAAGTGGGCATGCTGCCAGTGGCAAAGAGCATGATGAAGAGAATGATGGTACAAATACTCACAAGATGAAGGCTATTGTCTTCACATTCGTCCACTACAACTTCCCAGCCATCTTCTATGATGTTTCTCAAAGTGTGCAAATGTGACTTCCAGGTCTTCGGTCCTGTTACAGAGACTACCAAAATTCTCCCCACAGGCCAGGATCTACTCTACATTCTGTGTTATGTCATTCTTGCCTCTATCTCACACTGCAGGTTCTGAACTCAGTCATTTCCTGTGCTCCTGCTAGCCTCAATGTCTCAGAGCACCTAGGCCTCTCAACAGCAGAACTCAGCTAGGCAGTTCTTTCCTGAGCATAGCTTCACTTCCTGCTTGCTCCTGCCACACCTAACTGAAGTTTTGGGGTTTTTAATTTTTAAATTTTAGCCTATTCTTTTAAAACACAATAGTTGCATAAACTTGATTTTGTTTAATCACTGTTCCTTNAAAAAAAAACAATCCTCTTAGGTGATAGCACATAGTAGGACGCAAGACGCCTTGAACATGCATATGGCTTCTCCTAAACAATGTTTTACCTGTCAATCAATCACTTTACATTTGTGTAAAAGAAAATGTAAATGCTACAGTCCCCGCATACATATTTCCATCACTCCCTGTTCCCTTTACTCAGGAGATTTGTCAGTTAGCCATGTTTTAAAAATGGTTTGGGGCTGGAGCAANGACTCAGTGATCAAGAGCCCTTGTTGCTCTTGTAGAGGACCCAGGTTCAGTTCCAAGCACNCACATGGTGGTTTACAAGCATCCATAGCTCCAGTTCCCAGAAATCCAATGCTCTTTTCTCATCTCCTTGGGAATCAGGCACATAGACTGTGTGAGTATATACATATAGGCAACACATTCATATATACCAAATAAAAAANTTTTTAAATATTTTTCAAAAATTAAAAATAATGTTGTTTGTTTTTCCTACACGACTTTGTTTTTGGTTGGTTGTAACAAGTTCTCATTGTAACCCAGGCTGGCCTAGAACTCACTATGTCTACAAGACTGGCCTTGAACTCTTTATCTCCCTGCCTCCAACCCCCAAATGCTTACAGGCATGTATGGCCATGTCCAGACTATTCAATTTTGAAAAAAAAAATCTGGTTTTGTTCTAAAAGTAACATTTGATTTTTTAAAAATTAAAGTGTATAGGAAAATAAAGTGTTCTGTATTTCTTTCACCTATAATCACTGTTCGAGAGTCTTTATTTTGACACATTGGGAGGTCATTACAGTCTTTCACACACATAAGCACTCTCATATGAATTCTGCTTTTCTTACTGTTTTGTAATCTGTTTTATTTTCCCTTTTACCATGTCTTTACATGGAAGTATCTCTTAATCTAAACAATATTAATCAGTCAGTGTGTTTATATAAACACCTCCATATATTCTCTCCATGGTGATTTTGCAAACACGAAACTATAAAGATGAGAACTGTTTCTTCTCAAGGAATTATCTCCCAGCATGTATGGTACTGAGGAAGTCCTAACAGCCAGGAATCCAGGAGAATGTGTTCCCTGACGCCATACTCTGGAGCTCAGTCTGTTCTCTTCTTCCTGAATTGTACTGTAACAGCTCCACATGCTGTGGCGACCCGGCTGAGGCATGCCAACAACCCATGGATGTCAAATGCTATCAGACTCAGAACCAAGCCCTTCTTTTAGATAAGGACAGACTGACCTTTGATAAATCCTTGGCCATTAATCCTGCTACCCTGCTACCAGTTGACAACCCTGGAAATGCTGGACATTATCCAAGGTATGTGACCTGACTTGACAGATGTTCCTTTCACTACCAGAGATGTGAATCTCTGCATGGATGACAGCAGCTTTATTCAAGAAGGAACCTGGTATTTGGGGGTGATGGTGGTCACAGTCGAGAAGCAGGCCATTTGAGCACAAGCCTTGCCCAAAGGCACATCTGCCTAAAGAACAGACATAATAGCTCTGCTGCAAGCTTTCAGATGGGCTGAAAGACAAAAAAAAAAAACATTGAGTATCTATACAGACAACTGATATGCTTTTGCCATACCTCCTGTTCATGGACAGATATGTAAATAGAGGGATTATTCACCTCACAGAGAAAGACTATTAAAAATAAACATGAAATTGTCCAGTTGTTTGAGAGGCCATCTGGCTGCCAACTGAACTGGCCATAACACACTGGCCAGGACACCAAAAAGACAAAAACCCCAAACTCAANGTAACAACCATGCAAATCTAATCACCAAAGAAGCTGCTCTCGGGGAAACCAAACCCCAGACTGTCCTGGAACTATCTGTTGTCCNTGAGTCCCGACTCCACCTCAGTGAAGATGTTCCTGGTTGTGATCAAGAGATCAAGTCATATTCTGACTTGGGGACTCAGGAGAATCAACAGAGTCAAAGTACTGTACTTGGTGAATTTTGGGAAAGGACTTCACTGAAGTCAAGCCAGGACTATATGGCTACAAATATCTGCTGGTCTTTGTTGATACTGTCACGGGCTGGGTAGAGGTCTTTCCATCCTGAGTGAAAATGACCCAAGTGGTCTAAGAAAGTAGTAATGGAAATTATCCCCAGATTTGGCCTCCCCATATATCTGGGTTATAACAATGCCCCAGCCTTCATGGCCAAGTTATCTCGATTGTTCTCTAAGGCTCTTAATATAAATTGGAAACTTCATTGTATGTATCATCCTCAGAGCTCAGGAAAAATAAAGAGGATTAATATATATAAGGGAGATATACTAAATATACTCTTGAAACTGGTGGTAACTGAGTTGACCTCTTGCCTTATGTCCTTCTCCCTATCCGATGTACTCCCTACTGAGAAAAGTTCACCCCATATGGAATAGTCTATGGCCAGCCACCTTCCATGATCCTCAGGTTCATGGGTACACACTGGACTGTTATCAGTTTGCCCCACTCCAATCTCTGAGTCCTTAAAAGGATTTCNNTTAAACTTGGATAAGATTTTCCCTCGCATCCAGGTTGCTCAACCCATTGGATACTGCCCACCTGATCACCCATTCCAGTCCAGAGATGCTGTATTAGTCAACTACTTCAAACTCGACTGGCTTGAAAGGAAAGAACCTTACATCATGATTCTCCAGATGCCTAACCCTTAACTGACGTTGAGGATATTCGTATTCCTACCTGGGTTCATCATTCACACCTCAAGAAGGCATCTGAGGAACCCTCAGAAGAGAAGTCCAACCCCAAGAGGTGGAAAGTGACTGAAAAAGGGACTAGTAAAAATCAAACCTTCACTATTTTACAGAGATACCCTGTCTAGAAAAACCAACCAA
>LZPO01117307.1:47089-61133 GCA_001675575.1 Neotoma lepida
CTGAGAGAAAGATGACATTATCTTAAAATGAAAACTCCCACAATGATCTGGAAAGAGACTAGCCAAGCTGGGGTAAAACTATAAACCATAAAAGACGTTTGAGTCATTAATGATACATGTACATTTTACTTGGTAGATAAACTATTGCCAATATAAATTTACAAAGACTATCACAGGATATTTAACTTGTGTTTGACACTGTTTATATTACACCATGCAAAAATGAAGAAACAAAAGGATTAAAGAATAAATGGGGATGGGAATACAGTTAGTGGGAGAGCAACTTGCCTAGTATATGTAATATTTGGTTTGATCTGGATGTTACAAAGCTAAGAATTAAAAAGACAAAAAAGGGAAAATAAAGTATGAATAATTCAAATTGTGAAAAAACTGAAAAAATGTATAAGACAAAATTTGACAGACAAAATTTTAAAAAATAAATAAACTAAAGAAATGAAACTGTGTTCAATAATAATATTAACTAAAACGTTTTAAAAAACTATTCTATTTATTTTCCTGACCATATATTTCTTCTTTATTAGCAAAGCACATATGATAATATGTTTAAAATTCTTGGAATTTCAATTTCAACCAAATATCAAATATGAGATTTCTTGCAAGATATCTAAAGTAATTATGTCCAGTAAATATCACCCTTTACAATATCTGTCACATTATCACTTTTAAAGAAGAACGTGTGACCTTAAAATGGATTTCAGGCAAGATCATAAATTTCACACATGAAGAAAACAGTTATTCCCATAATCTATGATATATTGATCTTCCTAGACTTTTGTAAGTTGTGTTGCTTATGTGGGACAATGTTTTAATTGACAGTTNGTATGTGCATATGTGTAGGGAAAAGGGGCCAGCCAAAGAAACACACTTTGTCCCTAGAATCAGGGCTCTGCCCCTGACCAACTGATCAATGAAACCAACCAATCGCTGAGCAGGAAACCAACTAATCCCTGAGCACCCTGATCCTGAACCAAGAACCAATGAAAGAAACACACCCTGGATCTGGGACCGGAACCAGTGAAAAAAAATTCTTTAACTGTTAACCCAGAGCCAAAGAAACATACTTGGTCTTTAGAATCAGAGCCAGTGAAAGAAATATGCCCTGGCCCTAAAATCAGAGTCAAAAAGCTAAAAAGGACCAGTGAAGGAAAAACAATTTGGCCCTGAAATCAGAGACATCTCAGCCCCTGACCAAGGAAACTAACCATTCCCTGAGCCAAAAAACTAGCCAATCCTTGAGCAGAAAATCTCCCTGGAGAATCCTCGCCCTTAAGACGCCCTATATAAACCCCTCTGCCTGTCCAGTTGTTGTCTGTTTTCCCATCCTGACAGAGGCAGCCACTCTCCTGGACTCCTCCTTCCCAAATAAATCTCTTTGTCAAAAGAGTCTTGAGTGATGATCTTCATTGGATGGTGCAGAACAGAAAAACCTTGCTGAGATATCCCTTAGGGGACTAAGCAGAAAAAACCTTTCTGAGACATTCCCTTGGGGAGGCTGAAAAAGTATAAAGGTATATGTGTATGAAAATGCCACAATGGAAACCCTTTTATTAAAATTAATTGAAAATAAAAAAAATGCTATTCAGTAACAGAAATTTTAAAAAAGCCACACAGTCCTGTTTAATTAGACTGAGCAAGGCGGAGCAAAAAAAAAAGTAACTTTTCACCAGAGCAGGAGGAGATTGCTACATTTCTGCTGGCATTTCCCCTTTAGTAGAGAGAAGCTGAAGAGGAAACATCTTGGGCGGAATTGAAGAAGCAACAGAGCTTTGCTGGGAAGCCCCCTTAAGTGGGGAGGGCCACCAAAGCTATATCCTGGGGAGAGTCCATGCCCCGTGGCACCACAGCTTCAGGTATAGCCTTGCTTCCCAAACATCCAGGATACTTTCCCTCCAGAGCTTATAATATTGATTGATATACATGATTAAATTTTATTCATATATTACATTTATTACTAGTGTATAAGTCCTTTTTATGATTGAATATTAATTGTGTATTAAATTTTTAAAAAAAGCTGATTTCTAAGCTTGGCATCTACATCTACATATAATTCTAAAATAAATTACAAACTAATACACAGAAATAAGGAAACATTTCCAACAGAAAATGAAAATGGATNCATTTTATTGACTTTTAAATGTATGGTTGGCAAATTAGTCTTTAATCTTTTGTCATCTGTATTTCCGAAATGCATGTTCAAGACACAAAAGATTTCTTAATATACAAGTACCACATAAATGTACAGTCAGAAACAATGTTCAAAGTCAACATATTNAGTCCCTTTTACATTTACAATAGATTATATTATAAAAAGGATAAAATATCAGTTAAAATGAAGTCAGGTGTGAGCAAGAGCAATAATTGTGAAATGTACCCTTGTAAGTTCACAGTACAGTCTAAATCTGGAAATCTGAAGTTGCCTATATTCTTTGAACACACAATTGTGAGGTTTCCTTGCAAATTTCAGAAAATTAGCCACAATCCAAACTAGAGTATACCAACCTACAAAAAAAGTTTTTTAGAGTTTTTCTCTCTTTCTATTGACATGCTGATACTTTCAGGCCAACTCTGATGATACATTGTCTGCCTAAACTTTTAGAAGAAAAGATGCAGTTAAGATTCTGTGTTGCAACATTGCCTGAAAGGTTAGAATCCAAGTTCACCATGTCTGCTTGCAGACACCCACTGTTTCTGTTAGGGCCAGTCAGTGTGCAAATTTTATTGGCTTTGGTGTACTGGTGTCACAAATCAAAGACACACAGTGAAAGGCATTTTCCCAAGAGGATCTCAAATTAGTCTGCTAAAAAAGTAACAAACAAAAAACAATAAAATCAAAAGACTAATTCCCTAATTGCAAATTGAAATCCCTTTGACAGGTCCTTTATATAGTAGGAGTTGAATTTCCTTGTGTCTTAGGATCACTGGCNGCTATCTTAGTTTTGGAGTTATTATTGCAAAATGCTTAACTCTCTCTAGGAGTTAGTTATTATATTTCAGTGGATATTATTATACGGTGATCAATCTTAGTTGTCTCCAGGCACCACTCCTAAGAAAACATACAAGCAATACATGCTTGAAACAATTGAATTAATGCACTCCACTTTCATTGTAAATATAAAAAGATATTTTAGTGAGACATCACTGTTGGTATTTTCTTAACATATTAAGTACTTCTTAGATAAGAGTAAAATCTAAGCAATAATATAAGTGCATTTTTTTATGTAGGCAATTATTTTTGATACAATGGTAGTGTCAAAATACACTGTCAATCTAATTACTCCTAGAGTCATAGGAGAAACATATAAAAGACTGATATTTTTAAATTTGGGAATCTATTTGAAACATATACTGATATAATATAGACAAAAAAAGATAGTTTAAGTTATCACACAAATTGACCAGAAAATCTCACAGCTAGCATTTCTGATAGACAGCACTTCGATGCCCTATCTTATGGAAGATACTTCGAGCCAATGACATACATTTATTATATATGAAGAATGCAAAAGCAATTCATCTTGATCACAGCTATAATTCAGCAAAGAACTATATGAGCATCACTGGACTTTGTGTAGTTCTTTGGAGAAGAAAGTTGGTACCAAAAGGATAATACTAATTAAGACTTCCCACTGTTGGCTTCTAATACCTTATGTATATGTATTAAGTCATAAATATTCAATTTCTCTGTTATCTCATATATGCTTAATGTGTGATGGCAAGTCTGTGCCTTTGACATTTGGTATTGCATGTGTATTAGGCATTTCTTTCACACTTTAATCACATATATGATCTATTCAATAGTGACTTAAATGTTTTAACTCCTGAGATCTATTGGTACCACTTATTTTCCATACTCTATGGCAAGTTTGGATAGTCTCAATCAATGAAGTGTATTTCTGTTACATATTTCAAATAATATTTGCATTAGTCTGTGACAAAACATATAGCAAAACATCTTCTTTGACTTCAAAGGACCATGAAATACCAGATAGTGAGATTACACTGAAGTTGTCAGAGCTCTTTAGAGCATAGCTCTTGTTCTTCTTCTAGTGATTTTTGTTGGAAAACAAAATCACATTTGGAGAAAAAAAGCTTGAGGAATTTAAGAATTATCATTAATTTTATATATATTGATGAAGTCCTGTTAATATGTGCTTCTGTGGGTAAATACAGGGAGAGAAGGGGAGAGATAGAGGAATAATTCAAACCTACTTTAGTATTTTGTAAAAATTCTAAACTTTAAAGGAGCAACAAGAATGTCCATGTGAGATATCAATTTAATCTTCTTTTTTGTCCTCTGATCTTACAAACACCTGAATTCCCTAAAAACTTACAGTGGGTTGATCACAAATATGTCACTAAAGTTGAGTTGATGGCATCAGAGTGATTTCATACTTGGATGCAAACTTCTAATTTGTACAACATATAAACTTGTACAATTGCTACATTTCAAAAACAGTATAAATAGTATAAGATAGTGAAATAGTATAAATAGTACAAGATAGTGAAGAAAATTTAGCATGATGTTGTGAAATGTCCCTCCAAATTGCAACATTTCCTCCAGATTGAGACATTTGTGCCAGGAAATGAGAGGGTAACTTTCAGATACTAAACAGAAGTTAAACAGAAGCTCATATGTCCCAAAGAACAAAACTCCAGAGATTCTTGAGGCACCCTAAGCAAAAGGGAGTAAACAGTAGTCAACAAGTTACTTAAAGAGTTCCAAGATTTCAGGTTATAGGGTGTGGACACACATAGGGGGGTGAGCTTTCTGGTGAGGAAATTATTTTGAACTATCCCTTCTTCTTGTATTAACCAGGAACCCATTCTTCTGTTAGAAATCCCAACAAACAACTCATTGGATCAATATATTGGACAATGATGCGATTGCATGTTTGGCTTGCCATGGGTTTGCTTTCTAGGGTAAGGAGAAGTAAGTGTGTGTGTGTGTGTGTGTGTGTGTGTGTGTGTGTGTGTGTGTAGCAAAGAGTTTTATTGGGGTTAATCAGAAGAATATGAGTGACAGGCTACAAACAAGAGCAGAAATGACTCAAAGATAGCTGAATCACCAAAGCCCGTTCCAACATAGGTGACAACTCACAAAATCTGTGAACCTGAAATACAATGCACAGCCTACAGGCAGCTCAACAGACTGGAGACTGTCCGTTCCCAGGGACTAAGATTATCTAAATCTGGTCTCAGGATCTTCTTTACAGCTTGGCTTGTCAGAGAGTGATGCTCAGCTTCAATGGCTTACTCTGGCTCAGCTTTTACCGCCTAGCGAATCTGGTCAGTTTAAGGGACTTCCTGAAGCTATTCTGAGTTGTTACAAAATTAAGCATTGTTTTTAGGCACTTGACTTCTCATCTGCATTCCTAACCAATTGTATATTTAAGAAAATTAAAAACCCCTCCTGTTACATACTCTTAATACTGAAATTGCAGAGATACATCTATACTCAAGATCTTCCAATTTAATATTAAATGTATTATAAGTATAATATTTAATCTTCTCAAAACTTGAGAACAATATGAGGAACTTAAGAAACACATTATATATTTACTCACTATAATTAATTAAGTAATTAATGATATTTCTCAGATATTTTAGAGGATATAATAGCAATAATTAGTCATTAATTGGCATGCTTGCATACACATATTGAGCATATTGAGTGTTTTTATTTCTTTATACTAAGTTTTCTCCAGGTATATACCACTGGTCACAGAGTTTATCTATAAACAGAAGAACTACTATGTCCTTCAGAATATAACACCAACATAAAAACATGTGAAAATGATTTGTTTTTTAGTTTACTACTCTTGAAAAAGAAAAGAAACAGTCCTAAATTCTATCCATTATTTTCATATTTTCAGAATATGGCTGTTTTCATAGCAGTCTGTGTGACTTGATTAATAAATTTCTTAGATAACTTCTTACATTTTCTTATATTCTAGGCAGATAAAAATTAAGTTGAAACTTCACTTAAGTATAAAACTNAGAAGATACTATCATTATTTTAAAATTATTGTTACATGCTTCTAGAAATTGCAGTAAAATACTGTTATTTGTAATATATTTTTTCCTTTTGCTATTTATGTGTTTTCTTTTTTTAATTTTTATTTTTACTCTTCTCTCATATCTTATATCTTGATTGTAGTTTCCCTTCCTTCTCCTCCCACTAGTCTTTTCCCCAACACCCCTTTCCCCAGATCTTTCTCCCCCTCAAAAAAGGCAGGCCTCCCAGGTTTATCAACCAAGCATGGCATAACTGGTTAGGAGTCCCACAAGAACACCAAGCTACTAAGCCATAATATATATGCAGAGGACCTATTCAGACCCTTACAGGCTCCCTGATCTCTGTGAATCCCCATGAGTCAATTGATTCTGTGGGCCATGTTCTCCTAGTGTCCATGACCCCTCTGGTTCCTCAGATCCATCCTCATCCTTCACAGGACTCCCCGAGCTCTCCCTAATGCTTGGCTGTGGGACTCTGCATCTGCTACCATCAGTTGCTGGATGAATTCTCTCGTCTCTTTTATGACAGTTCTGCTAGGCTCTGGTCCTGGAACATTCTGCAGGCAGGACAAACTGTAGGTTGAAGGTTTTGTGGCTGGGTTGGTGTGTTTTCTTAAATATCAGAATGTAGCCTAAAATCTCAGTTGGTAATAAGACTCNAAACAAAGCCAAAAGCAATAGCAAAAGATATGAAAAACCTCTCTATTATTTTTTTTTAATTTTCATGTGTGCATAAAATAAATAAGGCAACAGTATCTGCACAACATTTCTTCTTCTTACTGACTGGGCCTATTTGTAAGCATCATCAGAGAGGTTCATCCAGTTGTTCTCAGTCTATACATTAGTATTTGTCCCCAACAAACAAACAAAAAAGGGCTGAAAACCTCCATGACATTCCAAAGACTGATAAGTAAACAATTTAGTCATGGAAGTATAGAGATTATTTAGCCTTTCAAAGATCAATACTGCTATTTTCATAACCTCAATTGTACAACTCTTGGGGAATGAATCAAAAAGGATACATTGAACTCATTGTCCTTCCCTTTATGTTTCAGAAATCTGGAATCTTAGGTATTCTTGGGTCACAAATATTTTCTCTAGTCCTTGGCCGTGAAACAATTCAGAACATCATTAAATCATCATATATTTTGGCACAGTTGCTGGTGTCTGCGCCAATTAATGGCAAGAGATGAAAATATTATAAATTCGGTCTCAGATAAGTCTAACAGGGTAACAGGAGCATGAAAAAAAATTGCCTTCCTGGTATATGAGCATACTTATTGGCACTATTGATACTGTTTATCAAGAGTGCTCCTCAAGGATATTTAGAAAAAGGCCCAAGATTTTGGGTATTTAAACAACCTGTCCAGTCTATATAGGTATATAAAATCACTCAGGAACCCCTCAGAGATTNGAAGAAAGAAAAGCAGAGGGCTTCTTATGCATGTAATAGGTGTGAATCAATTGTGCAATCATGTAGTAGATACTCAGAGGAGCTCCTCAGACAACTGCTATCATGATACAGTGATTCTAAGGCNACCATCCAGTAACAGTGAGGTGCTTGAGATTTGCAGTTTTGGCAAGAAAATTAAAGGTGAGGTTTGCTCACTCAGGGGAATGTCAGGAATCACTGAGTAATGATCCTTTTCTTAGCATATGGTATGTTTTCAGTCTGACTTTTCTCCATATGCCGTTTGCCAAGCCATCAAAGCATTGAAGATTCAAGAAAATAGGAAAGGTTAAGTCTTCAACTCTCTCTGTCTCTGTCTCTGTCTATATCTCTGTCTCTGTGTGTGTGTGTGTGAGTGTGAGTGTGAGAAGATACACATTCAAGGGTGTGTACATGCCATAGAAGTTAGTGTCAATTGTTTTTCTCAATCATTTTGAAACAATTTTTATCTACCTATCTATCTATACATCATCTATCTATCTATCTATCTGTCTGTCTGTCTATCTATCTATCTATCTATCTATCTATCTATCTATCATCTATCAATCTATAGATTTATTTAATGGAGTCTCTCACTGATGCTGTCTCACTGTGGTGATTTGGGTTGACTGTGCAGAAGTTTATACTTTCTCAGGGACGTGGGTTTCAATTACAGAAATGTATTGTAATGCTTGACTTTCTTGTGCAGATACTTGGGATCTAAGTCATGACCACATGTGGCCACAATTCTTACTGAACCAGATATGTAGGCTCTTATAATTTTAGATTAAACACTTTCCAAAGATTCAGCTTTCTGATAGTTAATGATCACTTGAAGAGGGGTAATATAAATAATATGCTTTCCAAATAAAATAGCAAATTTCCATATAAAATAGTTTTGTTGAAGAACAAGATGAAAGGTATTAATGTGTTTCAGAAAGGACAGTTAGCATTGTCATTTGTCATAGAAGATATATCTACTTCCTTTTTTCTGGCATTTTTTGTTTGATTGTTTTTATCTTTTCATTGGGGATATTAAATTGCTTAAAATATATTTTCCAATATTTAGAAAATTGATAGAATTCAGTGAAAACCTTCTCGATTTTTAAGAACATGTAAAAATTGAACATAATAAAAATTAAATGTGTAACTGATGTGAAAGTAAAAGAGGTATCTTCAACTAAAGAGAGTATTTGTAGCCATAGCACAGCAGTAAGTGTGCACTGTGAGATAGCGGAAGTCCATAGATGAAAGAATCCCAATCACACTCACCTGGCTAACCTCTGAGGTGGTGTCTGTTCTTTAAACATACAAATTGTAGTTCTTGATTATGTACATTTTCATAGTTAAAATGTCAAAACAACTTGTATAGCCTCACTAATGAGGACACCTCTAACCCCAAGTCATCCCACTTCTATTCTGCTCCACGTAATAACTAACTATTTACTACCGTGTCATGGCTTACCTGTGTGTATGAGTAAGTATTAGTCATTAGATGTATTTTCAATGTATTCTTTTAAAAATTACATTTAAAGTTTATAGATACACTTGTTTCATTGGAATGTGGGAATTATGTTTTCCTATACTCTATGTCGATGTTACATAATACTAGTCTCATACAATTGTTTCTTAACAAATGATTCATTTATTTTTTATTTTATGTGCATTCTTGTTTTTCCTGCATATATTTCTGTGTGAAGGTGTTGAATCCTTTGGAATTGGAGTTACAGACAATTCTGAGGCTTGGATTTAAACCCAGAGGCTCCAGAAGGCCTGCCAGTGCCCTTAACTGCTGAGCCATCTCTCCAGCCTGTTCTTCAATATGATACAAACCCCCCAATGAAATAGTCAGGAACAATGTACTTATGGAAATGAGTTTTGTGAGAATTTTATTCCAGAAGTTTCTAGAATAGTTTGAACATTGGAAATACAGCTACCTTGAAGTAAAAAAAGAGAGTGGCAAATATCTAGGCTAAATGCTTTTTCTTTGACTTCAAGTAAGACATCTGGCAGTGTTGAGGTGAGAGACTGATAAATAGGGATAACATCAGAGCAAATCATTGTCATGCCATGTTATTTTTCTAGATATGAGATGAAAGATAGTAGGTCTGAAGCTTATTTAAATATTGAGATAATTTTTAAGACTTCCATCATATTAGGTAATAGCTATGTAAATGAGATAATAACTTCATATTTTATGTAGTTTTCTGATGTTTTAAGTAATCTGATTCTGACTAAAGCCTATGGAAATTAATAAGAATTTNGAGAAGGTGAGACAAAAAGTTCATAAAGGTATCAGTTGTCTGTTCTTTTAATTGCTAGCTTCCCAAATTTATCAATATATTCTTGCATGAAACTGTCTCTAAAATTGTAGGCACAGTAACAGGCCCATGAAAGGCTGGTTGACAGTGATGATTTGACTGGTTGCATTGTCTGACTCCAGTTGGTAATCAAAACTGGTTTTCTCCAGGAATCCCCCAGGAATGGTACTGTGGAAACTCCTGGAGGGCACTTACACCTCAAAAACAATGCACGTCGGGGAGGATATGTTCCTGTGACAACCCTGACACTTTTGACTCTAAAACTCTATTTGTATTTACTTAAACTTTAGAAGGTCCACGGGACACTCAAGAGCCCCGATTTGAGCTATTATTTTATAAAAGTGATATTTAAGACCTGACCAAAAGCAAGTCAGTAGAATGATTTCTCACCTAGTTCATGAGGCTGAGCCCCCAAAAGAGAGAGGGCTGCTTTCTGCAGATGCCTCTAAAAGGAACATTCAAAAATGTTACCTTAACTAGGGACTGGAAAGTGTCTCTCTCACTCCTTTATCTTTCCTCTTTTCACTTGGGAAAAAAAATATACTGACAATTGTCTTGTCTGAACTCCCCCTCTGAAGGGAGGAAGAAACTCTGTCCCAAGGGCCCAGCTCATTTCTCAGAGGAACTAACTCTTTTATTCCATTTAGCGCTATATTTCAGGTCACTTTGTAGCCTTCCCTTTGCAACACATTGAATATTAGCAATATTCTAGAAGCTTCTACAATCTTTATTTAAATATGCAATTTTTGCACTGAATTTCATATTTTAAACAAGTGACAAAAATTATTTTCTGGTACAATACTACATGTGAAGACAGACAGAGCACTTACTTCCAACCTCTGCGAAGATCCATTTATTTTCATTCTATTATTCATTCTGCAAACACCTTACATCTAACGTCGGGATGTGAGTCTTGGAAGATGGTTCGGCATTTAAGAGAGCTTATTCCTTCTGAGGTTCCAGGGTTGATTCCCAGCACCACAACCACCTGAAGCCCTCTCCTGTCCTACATATGCATCAGGCTTGCACATAGTACACAGACAAGCTTGCATGGAAACTACCCACACATATGAAATAATGAAAATAATAATAATAATAATAATAAACAGCAAAAAGAAGAAGAATTTATGGAGTTGGAGAGATGGGTCAGTAGTTAGGAGAGATTTCTGCACTTTACATTTACATTAGAGGTGACTCAGATTTGGTTCCCAGCACCTGAGTTGGGCAGCTCACAACCACTTGACACTCTAGTTCCAGGGGATTTCAACTACTGTTGTCTTAGTAGACATCAACACTCACATTCTCATACCTCCTTACAGGCACACATGCCACAAAAAAATAAAATAAATTTTAAAATTAAACTAAACAAATAAATAAAAACAGAGTTTTGTCTCAGAAGAGGGCCAGCTAGATATTTTATAACCAAATATAAAGTATGGCTCATGTGATTTCAAATAAGGATTATCCTCTTAGTAAAAATTCTCAATTTATGACTCCTATGAACCATAGCAGTGAACCACATCAGCATGGCAATGATAGTAGTACTTACATCTCAGTGGTAACAACAGCTGTCTAGCNCCTTAGAGCACTTGGCCATCCTGAAACGATGCAACAGATATCTAATTGGGCTTAAGGCCAATTTAATAGTAGGTAACTCACGTCTGATAATTTAAACGTGGGAATCAATCCATCCACAATGCAGACCCTCTATATAAGGTACATGGAACATTGTCAAAGAAGGGTTGGAAAGATTGGAGAACCCAAAGACATCTGAGGCAAGACGGTGTCTTTTACATATGACAGGAAATAATCCTAATGATATGGCTGCATAAACAGACCAGAAAAATGATCACACCACTTGTCATGCCAACACAGATGAGGGAAGTCTCAAAATATCTAACCACTAGATCAAGGGCTATAGGCAATTAATGACTACTGAAAGAGAGGATCAGTCTTCTCTTGTGATGAGTCCCCTAATTGGTCATCCATTACCAAGAAGTCATCTCTAAAGACATGTACATGAGTAAAACTAAATGGACTATCAGGCTGTATTTGTATATTAATTTATAAATATATATGAATGTAAAAAAGGCCATGAATTTGAAAGGGGAGATTGAAGAGTCAGAGGGAAGAAAGACAGGTAGTCAATGAGATAAATTCATTAGACATATACAAACATTTTTTAATTGAGCATTTGACTATAGAAAAAAAACACAATAGAAATAAAACAAAGAAATAAAAGAATATAATTATAAGACAAGCTATGATAAAGATGCTTATGTCAAATTACATGTAAGATTTGTACTTGTAAAACTAGATAATCTACCAGTGAGTTGGCTCGAAAATTAAAAATGTTTGATTCCAATTGAGTTTCATCCCCTGTGACTCACACATTATGGAAGTGAAAAACTGACCCATGATTTCTCCTCTGACCTCCATACACAAACTACCATGCATGTGCACAAACATAAACACACACACACACACACACACAAACACACAAATGTAATTTTCAAACAAAAGTATTTGCTTTCTTGGATGACTAGAGGAAATATGATTAAGATGTTAGTAGTAATTCAATTTTGATAATTGGAGGAATGAAAGAGACTTTCTGTATTATTTGGATGGCAAAAATGAATAAGTATCATTCAACTCTGAACTCTGCTATGCAGATTCCACAAAATTTGATTAAATGACATTATCAATCCTAGCAATAGTGAGAAAATTTCATGAAGAATAAACAGAAGGGATAAATAGTTTAGGAATCGGCAAGTCCTTAGTACTAAAGAAAAATGCTGTTTGAAAGTTGGGTGGGATTATTCACATTCCTTTTAATTGGTTATCCTGTTTTTGCTTTTCTGCATTCATACTCTGAGATGATAGTTTATGCTTAATAAATCAATAGTGTGTAAAATATAATCCTATACAAGACAATGGGCAGATGGATTAGCAAAATTATTTCTCTCTCTCTCTCTCTCTCTCTCTCTATATATATATATATATATATATATATACATATATCTTCCTCCCTCCCTTACTTTGTCCCTCAGTCCCTCTCTCTCTCCCTTTGTCCCTCAGTTTCTCTCTGTTTCTCTCTGTCTCTGTCTCTGTCTCTGTCTCTGTCTCTCTCTCTGTCTCTCTCTCTCTCTCTCTCTCTCTAACTGCATCAGGGACTTTTTGCTTAGTTCTCAAGGGCAGCATGCATAGTAACAGATAGACTGCAAAGAATTCTTCCAAACAATGTCCAACTTTATCTAAAATATGTTTCCTTTTATCACAGAATAATAAGCTGATACTTCCTTTTTTGCCACCAGTTATTTAAGGTTAATTTACCTTGAGAGTGAAGAATTCTTACATTGTATACAAAAAAATATGCAATCTACAGTTATTAAACAAGATTCCTCATAGTGTGTGGGTGCTTAAACAAAGAAATTGAAAAACAAATATCTCCCTCACAGTAGTTTCAAGGAGAGAGAAATTAGAAATACTGTAGCTATCATCTAAAATATCCATGGTAGTGATCCCATCTTGCTTTGATGATTAACGATGTTAAAGTTAAACTAAGGCCACCAAGTTTTCTATGTCCTGTTCACTCTTTGTGAAGTGTAGGTACAGAAGAGCTGTTTTTAGCTTACTTCGCAGCAGCATTTCAGTGCCCAAATGCGTGGATTTCTGCCCAGATACAAGTGGGTCATTCAGATTGTGAACAAGGATGCTTCTTGTGAGAGCAGATTTTTTATGGGGACAGCTGTCTAGCAGGAAGTGCATGGCCATGTGGTCCTTTTGAATTTAGCAAAAGGCTGTCAAATGCTCCTAATAACCTACTTAATTTTTAGTGAGTAAATTTATATAGTAGAGTATTAATAATAATCCTAACTTTAGAATGGAGGTTACGGTATATTGGTTCCAGTCAGAGGTGCAAATATGCACTAAATAATAGATGACACATTTTATGTGTCCANGTAGCATTGTCTCCAGTCACCCTAAAGAACTTCAAGTAGCCTCATTTCTTAGAACTTCAGAATCCCTGTCTGAAGCAATGCTGACAACAACCAAATGGAAGTATCCTCTTGCTGAAGCGACATGGAGAAATTGAACAGTTTCTATTGAGCCTGCCTGCCATGTCAGATGAGAATTTTTTTTTTTTTCATTTAGCTACTGTGAGAACATTTAGTTTTAGGTTCACTTGCACTGGGCTGCAGTCATTGACCTTGAAACCTGCTGGAATCATTTTCGTGATACTACAGACATTTCTGAG
>LZPO01117307.1:61231-78689 GCA_001675575.1 Neotoma lepida
AGTGTGATGACTTTTAAGGTATGGATATTAGGCACTCATATGAGGCTGTGGATGTCAACATCAACAGCAAATATTAACACATGATTGAATTGGATTTTTTTTGAACTCTACTGTACAAGTGAAATAATTGCTTCTCTTGGAGGGAATCTTGAGGTATTCACATGCCCACTTTTTCTATTATCATGATATTAGCAGAGGATTCTTTACCATCTTTTGCTTCATTAATTTACCGTGTAGGATATTCCTGTCCTGAAGTAACATCAGATGGTCATTTTCTTGTTGTGTTTCCTTGAATATTTTTGCTTATTTTGCTTCTAAGCATAACAAGAATTAACAGTAACATCTTCAGGTTTTACCAATATTCTTACAGTTTTGAATTTATTTATATTGTGCTAACCTTACTTTTATCACCATATAATGTACAATTTTAATTTCAGAAAAAGAGGTGACTGAGAAAATCTTTTTTTCTTTCTCTTTCTCTCCCTCTTTCTTTCTTTCTTTCTTTCTTTCTTTCTTTCTTTCTTTCTTTCTTTCTTTCTTTCTTTCTTTCTTTTTTTTTCTTCTGACCAGAAGTTTTTCTGTATAACCCTGCTTGTTCTGGAATTCATTCTGTAGACCAGTCTGCCTCTCGAGTGCAAGGATTAAAGATGTCCACCACCATAGCCTGGCTTGAGAAATGATTCTTGATGAACGATTCACCACTTTCCTCTAGGAACATCAATGAATGGCTTGTTAGAAGGGGCAAGACAACACTTGAGAGAATAATTCCATGTTTTGTGGAATAGCAGAATATAAACATCTTACACCATCACAAAACATAGTCTTCATTATTTCTCATTTTATTTTTCATTTTACTGGATATAGAAAGATTTTATTACAAAGAACGTAAGTATAGTTTCTATTAATATAATATAAACAAAAGGGNATTATATGAAATAAAGCTTTCTTTCCCCGAGCGGTCTGTTTTCTGTGCACTTCTGAATTATCAGGACAAAAAATTGAGTACTTACCAACCTGCAGGCAGGTAAGATACCTGCCTCCAGCCTGCGCCCTCATCCCCACCACTCACAGGACTCTGGCCCACCAAGACCCACTGTGCCACCCAAACCCAAGCACCTGAACATCCTCTCTGTTGCCAACCCTTTCCCCCAACCACAGCAGACTACATAGGCACCCGAGTAAATCACACCAATTGAAAAAACAGGTGAGTGGCTGGCCTCTCTTCTGGACTTCCCCAAATTCTAGTCTCTAACTGAATCCCAGGGCACATTTTGCCCCTCCCGCTCACATCCCATAATCAGCAAGGCAGCTGGACCCCGAGGAAATAGACGAGATGTCCCGGATAAACTAGGGGTTGGGGGGCAGAGTAGAAAGGAGAGGATAGGGGATGGGAATATGAGGGATCAGGATGGTCGAGTTGGAGATACCTTGATAAAGGGGCCCATTATGGGCTTAGGGAGAAATCTGGTGCCAGTGAAACTCCCAGGAAATCACAAGGATCACCCCAGCTAAGACTCCTAGCAATAGTGGAGAGGGTGTCTGAACTGGCCTTCCCCTGTAATAAAATTGGTGACTACCCTAATTGTCATCATAGAGCCTTCAACCAGTACCTGATGGAAGGAGACGCAAAGATCCCCAGCCAATCAATGCAGGATGCAGTTGAAGAAAGGGTAGAGGGGTTCAATGAGCAATGGGTGTCAAGATCATGGCAGGAAAATCCACAGAGAGAGCTGACCTGAGCTTGTGGGAGCTCAAGGACTCTGGACAGACAGCTAGGGAGCAGCAATGGGACCGGCCTAGGCCCTCTGCAACTGGGTGACAGCTGCTTAGCTTGGTCTTTTGTGATGCCCCTAAGCAGTGGGGCCAGGACCTGTACCTGATGCATAAGCTGGCTCTTTGGAACCTATTCCCTATGGTGGGATGCCTTGTTCATCTTTGATGCACAGAGGAGGAGCTTGGTCCTGCTGCAACTTGATATGCCATGCTTTCTTGATTCCCAAGGGAGACCTTATCCCATCAGAATGACAAAGAAGGATGAGTGGATGGAAGGGTTTAAGGGAGGTGGGGGGGGAGGCAACAGGAGGAGAGGAGGGAAGGGAAACTGTGTTTGGCATGTAAAATAAAATAAAAAAATAGAAGAGTGACTTCTAAAAATTCACTGTACATAACACAACTCAAAGTAAGATATATGTGTATATTGAGTAAGCATATTTGAAGCAAGTACTTTGTCTAAAAGAAATCAAACAAATTCCTTGCTGTTCAGTAGTCCATCTTAGTACTAGACATTCCTGTCCTTTTAGGGGTTTTCATACACTTAATGAATATTAGTTTAAGGGCAAAAACATACTTAGATGTAAACACGAAAATTTCAAGTTAACCAAAGTGTGCTTTCAGTTAGTAAACATTCTCTGAGTCAAAGGATTCAGTTTTGTTGAAAGTTTATGTTATTCCTTAACAGTGCCATTGCTAGACAAACTGGTTTCTTTTAAATGAGACCCAAAATATATAAAAGGCTTTCAATTTAAAGAA
The DNA here is from genome assembly GCA_001675575.1 of Neotoma lepida. Classification (NCBI taxonomy): domain Eukaryota; kingdom Metazoa; phylum Chordata; class Mammalia; order Rodentia; family Cricetidae; genus Neotoma; species Neotoma lepida. The sequence continues at coordinate 63,761 of LZPO01117307.1, forward strand.
GCCTACTAGAATAAAAAAAAAATCCCAAATGTAGTTTGCTCTAATGATAATTTGGAATGTGCTGAGGTACAACTAAATTTCACTTTTTACTATGATAAAATTTTACTGTCATAGAATCTGCTCAGTTTATATATAAAACAAGTACCGAAGATATCTTAACATAGATGGTATTCAGATTTCATTACAGTTTATTTTTCACTGTTCTACACTAGTAAAAGAAATAAGCCAAAAGAATAGGGAGAAGAGAAAGAGAAAGAAGAGGAGAAGGAAAGAAATGGATAAAGGAGAAGAGAAAGGAAAGACATGCAAGCAGAAAACAGACAGCAAAAACCCTTCTCTAGTGACATGGAAACAACAGAAGAATCTCTATGTGTGGTGGTTTCCAGTTTCCATCAAATTGCATTTGTGTTTCTCCTGTTTTTGTTTTTCTTCCTCATCTTTTCTTTTGAAGAGATTCCTGGCAATGTGAAGTCATGAAAATTCTTCCCAGGGGCCAATTGAGAACATCAGTTTTAGAACTCAGAGTTAAATATTTTCCCCAAAATTAAAAATGTATGTACTTTTGCATCTTGATTTTGCTCATTATCTTTAGTTGGTGAGGCTGGATTAAGAGGTGAAGGACCTGTATTTCTCTGAGAAAATTAGTATCTATAATTTATAATTTAAAGAAAAATGGAATATAATTTAAAGTTAGATTTTGTACCAGTAAGGCCATTGCTCCAACCTAAGTCAGATAAATTAAGTTAAAAAGCTTTTACACCAATAAACGTTTTTTAACTTAATTATTCATTAATTTATTTAATTCATTAAATTCATGATCTTATTACTTATGAAGGTAAAAATCACAACTAAAGAATTTATGAGTGCAACTAGCTTGAAGTGCGTAAACACTGAATGTGCTGGTTAAATATTTTTGTCAACTTGACACAAGCCCAGGTCACCTGGGAAAAGAGAACCACAATGGAGAAAATGCTTCCATCAGATTAGCCTATGGGCAAGATTTGGGGGGGACATTGTCAGGATCAATTATTGATAAAGGACATACTCAGCCTACTGAGGATGGTGACAGCCATGGGCTGGTGTTCCTACGTGATATAAGAAAGTGGACAGAACAAGCCATAGGGATCAAGTCAGTAAGGAGCCAAGCTGTTTTTCCATGGTCTCTGATTCAATCCCTTCATCTAGCTCCTTTCCTTGAACTCCTGGCATGATAGACAATAAGTTGTAAGATGAAATAAGTCCTTTCCTCTCTATATTGTTTATTGTTGTTGCTGCTGCTATTGCTGTTGTTTTGGCTTCTTTTGGAGTTTTGAATTTCCAAGATAGGGTTTCTCTATGTATCCCTGGATGTCTTGGAACTCAGTTTGTAGACCAGGCTGGTGTTGAACTCAGAGATCCTCCTGCCTCTGCATCCTGAGTGCTGGGATTAAAGGCACACCTTGAAGTAGAGTTACATCACTGTTCCACATTTCTTTCACCATCTGAGCTCCTCTGATCCCCTACCCTCAAATTGATAGCCTCTTTTTCAAGTTGCTTTTTGCCATGATTATGACCATGCAGTAGAAAGCAAACTGGGACCCTGGATAAAACTTTGCTTTATATTGACAATTCCATTGATTTCCAAGTGGGAAACCAAGCTGCAGGTGGTCAATTATATTTATTCCCAAATATAGAACTCCAATCATTGATTAAACATAAAATCCATTGACAAATTATGCACTTTCCGAGTGGTTTACTTCTGAACTTACCAGAATAGAAAACCAATTCATTAGATTATCTTCAGTGTGTTTAGCATTTTTATTAGTCAGCTTACCATCAGTATTAACCTGTACTTCATACTAGACTAAAGTGTAAAGAGATGATTTACTTTGGCTCAGTTTTTTTAGAACATCAACCATTATGGTTGGCTCAAAAACTTGGGGCTCTGATGAAGAAAAACAGGGTTGGCATGTGTTATGGAGCAAGACCACCCGTGTAGTAAACAAACAACAGAGAAGTACTAGAGGTTCAGGGCCCCACAATTCCTCTCCAAGTCAACAACTTGGTAACCCAAAGAACTGCTTTTTACTAGACCCCCAGTTCTAAAGGTTCTATGCCCTTTTCATTTGTGNTAATACAAACTATTTAGATTCTTATCTTCATCAGTAACTGTATCATACTTGAATATAGCATTATAAAGGATGTTTTTCTGCGAACACNGGGAATATTCCAAGTCTTTTCACTCTGATTTACTTTATTCATGATTCTCACTGGAAATTTACTCCAAAGCAGTGATTATAACCATACTAAACATGAATACATGGCTACTTGGAAATCTGACACCCACAATAATAGCCATCACTTTTAGGCTGGGTCTCCAAGAGAATAGACTAATGCATCAAAATCTTTGCCACACTGTGACAGAATTGCTCTATTCTGACTTCAGTAGTATGCTATTTCTATCTGAAGTCTCATATGCATTATTTTCTCTGTCCCCATTGCTGTTAGTACTCTGTTCTACATGTTGTGCAGGCAACAGGAAGTGAACTGAGATACTGTGTGTGGCTTGAGCATATATGAGACCTCAAAGCCCACCGCCACAGTGACATACTTCCTCCAAATAGGCCACACCTATTTCAACAAAGCCACATCTCCTAATAGTGCCACTCCCTATGAGGTTATAGGGCCAATTAAATTCAAACTACCACAATATGCAAATATGGGTTAAGTCTCACAAAAAAAAGTTTAGAAAAGTAGGTACTTTAATAAGGAATTGTGAACTTATAAAACCCAGGGTTTCTCTGTGTAGCTTTGCGCCTTTCCTGGAACTCACTCGGTAGCCCAGGCTGGCCTCGAACTCACATAGATTCGCCTGCCTCTGCCTCCCGAGTGCTGGGATTAAAGGGGTGCACCACCACCGCCCAGCGGAATTGTGAACTTATTAACAACTTANTAGCCAGAAGTTGCATTTACTCTCCAGCAGAAACACAGATAGTAAAGATCATACATGTGATTTCAGAGGCTGTTATCTTTAAATATGAAATGTCCCTCATAGGCTCACATGTTTCAACACTGGCTTCTCAGCTCATGGTTATGCAACTGTTAGGAGGTGAATCCTTGTGGGAGAAGGTATTTCGACAGGGGCAGGCTTTGAGGTTTTGTAGCTGGACCCAATTTCCTATTCTTTGTCTGTTTCTGTGTGTAGATGAAATGTGATTGATAAGCCTTACATTTCTGCATGTTTTTCTTCCCCACCATTATGGTCTGTATCCTCTCTGGAACTGTGAACCAAAATAAAATTATGATCCCTAAATTTACTTTTTTTTCAGGTCATTTTACCTCAATAAGAGATAAGTAACTGATCCAGAGACCAAGACAAATTCGACTCTTTTTTTTTTTTTTTTTTTTTTTTGGTTTTTCGAGACAGGGTTTCTCTGTGAAGCTTTGCACCTTTCCTGGAACTCACTCTGTAGCTCAGGCTGGCCTCGAACTCACAAAGATCCGCCTGCCTCTGCCTCCCAAGTGCTGGGATTAAAGGCATGTGCCACCACCGCCTGGCTATTCTACTCTTTAAATCCATGAAAATGCTGAGAAAACAAATGAGTAGGCAAATTATCAAGATTTTGTCAGATAGACAGACTTCTAAGCTAGAATTCATTATAAAAGATAAAAAACAACCAAAATGTACATTGTTATATTGTATTACTCTTTGTACCAAATTAATGGGAGCACCAAATGAAGGAGGGCTCACATGTCTCTTTTTGTGATGACTTGTGTTTCAACACCACAGCATAAGGTCACCCTCTGTGGTTAATGCCATGTATCACCTGCCTATGTTCCTGTAAAGTTCAGGAGGTGATGGGAACCTGATGAATTTCATCACTGCCTTGACATACACAGTCCACAAACTATATCAAGCTACACATTCAATCTCTTTTTGTTNCAAATGACTAATAGGAGTAAAAGGACAAAGCCACTGATGCAGCATTCTTTTATCAAAGGGCAGAGTCTTCCTAAGAAAACATTTTTACAGAAACTATTATTTCCAAGAATTAAGAGTAAAACCTTAGAGAGATGGAAGGGGAGTATAAGAAAAATATCCTTGATGGTGTATGAAGAAAGCTGACATTCCCTCTTAAATTAGAAATTCCGAAGCTGAACATTTCAGTGGTTTCAATGAATCATAACAAACAAATTATGTTGTTATATTATTCTTACTCATTATTAGAGATCATGAGATCTCCATAATCAACATAGGGCCAGATCTCACTATCTAGACTCTACTTCTAGGCACTTGGAAAACAGAGCTTAGAAGTCCATAGTTAGTCTCTCTCTCTCTCTCTCTCTCTCTCTCTCTCTCTCTCTCTCTCTGTGTGTGTGTGTGTGTGTGTGTGTGTGTGTGTGCGTATGTGTGTGTTTATCCATGTATTTGTGTGTACATGCATGTGTAAGCCATAGGAAATTTGTTTGTTTATTTATTGGTCTATTTACTTATTAGCAAGTTTCTCTCATTGACCTGGAAGTTGCCCAGTAGTCTACTTTGGCTGTCCAGCAAGTCCTAGATATGTGCCTATCTCTACCTCCCATGGGATGAAATTACATTCATTACCTGCCCTGCCAAGCTCTTTTTATACAGCTTATGGGAATCAAAATCACACCTTCCTGTTTGCAAGGCAGGGACGTTAATAACTGGATAATCTCTTTAAACCTCTAGCATACTTTCTCGAAAGAACAATGACACATGCGTGATTTATTGTTTTCTGTGTGTATGTGTATGGATGCTCANAAGTCTCTAAATTTTCTCTCATAGAAATTTGACCAGAAAAATAACAGGTAGCTACCCGAGGAGCTAATTTTTTTGTGACATGTAAAGTCATTAAATGATGGAGGCACCTTCCACCACTTGCTTACAGAGCTGGAAAATAAAACATCTGCCTAGAGATGCTGATAACAAAGCCTATGTTAGAAAACATAGGGTCATTTACAAGTCAACATCAACTCTTGCTTCCAGTCTGTCTTACCCCCATGTCTTTAGACTACATGAGAGAATCACATCAACTTGTTGATTCATCATAAATTTTTAGCCTAATTCCTCAAGTTAGTTGTTGCTGACTTTATTTTCATTTGTCACAACTAGATGAGAAATGTTTTTACTGGTAAGTGGTCTGGATAACTAAGTTAGCTAACTCACTGTACACGTGAATTTGGTTTATAGTATAGTATGTCTTTCAGTAACTCTGACTTAATATATCAAACAGTAAAATCAAATGACCAGAATCTATACTGGGTAGTGGCATTATGATAATCTTTCANTTCATTCCCAATCAATCAAGAACAGTGAAAGCATGGTCCCAAGGTGTTACTGTTGGGTGATTCAGATCCAGTGCTTCAGAAACTCCAGTATGCCAAGTCCAGAGGGTCTTACAAAAAGCCCAGATTCTCTAGCCTCATTCATGCCATATGGAATCCATATCTGTAAGGAGAGTGTAAAGTTTTAACATGCCCCATGATTCTGATTGAGGAATAAAAAAAACATTTTAGCTGTGGTATTTAACCTCAGAATTTCTCATACAAGTAACTTGATAGATTTTGTTAAAAATGAATTTGCTGAGTACCACACAGACATGCTGATTCACAATTTTATACAACATATATTTACACAAGATCCCGGATGATACTGAAGCAGTCTTACAGTTAGGAGAAACAAGTTGAGGCTCTTGGAAAGATCAACTCAGAAGTAAACAAAGATGGCCTCTTTCTACTGATATCTATCCCCAAATAAAATACTTTTAAAAGTTATTTTATTTGTTCTTTAAGAATTTCATAAATTTATATAATACATTTGGATTACTCTCAATCCACACTCTCTCTTATCTCCTTCTCCATCCCCACTTACCTGCCCTTTTACTTACTCACCGTTTTGTTTTGTTTTCTGATCCACAGGGTTTAATCAGGGTCTTTGTTTGATATGGTTTTGGAATTATTCATTTGAGACTAATGAGCTCACCAGTGAGTATATAATTAAAGACAATGAGTCTACCTCTTCCAGACACTATTTATAGCCAGCATTTCTGAAGTAGCAAATAGGACACCTGTGAATATCTCTCCCCATGTATGTTTCTGCATTTGCTGTTCATTGCAAATAAAAGCTTCTTTGATTAGGGTTGAAGGTAGCAGTTGTGTATGGATATANACATAGATATTTAGAAGTCACCGTAACAATATAAACATCAGTAGTATGTTTTTCCCTAGAACTGTTACTGCCCCATAATCAGATTTTGACCAACTTCATAGTATCAAATATTGGAGCAANACTTTTTTTCAGTAGCCACATTTGATGTTTTAATCAAGTCCAAACCACTTTGACTATCTCCACATTGACCTACTTTAAAGCACTTCTGAGGACTGCCCTTCCTTTATCCTTCAGTGCGAATTCCATTTTTTTCCTTTTTCTAATTTGGATGCCTGCCTACCACTCTAATTTAAATGGTAAATAACTAGAGATGGAATTGAGTGAAACTACTTTCTTCATTTACTTCCTGAATTTCACAATATATCAAAGTTCTAAGTAAGGCCAAAAATCCAGACTATGTGAAACTATGAGAAAATTGTATTCCATGCTGTCCTACTTTCTGCTTTTTCACTTTAGATTTTATGTTTCAGGGGACAAACAAGGTCTCTATCCTATTATATGACAGTATCAGAGTAAGAAATCAAAATCNGTGCCACTTTGGAATTGAGTAATTTACCCTTTTGAAGTTTTTTTCCCCTTTGGAAACATCAGCAATAGATTTCAGTGAGTAGATAAAATGCTAAAATGTCTTCACATCTGTAAAGACCATTGTAGTTTGTATTCAGAAACACTTATAGCCCTTGAGCTAACTTTCCTCCATTTTTAGCTTTGTTTGCTTTCAGTATATACACTCATTAAGGACAGAATGCAATGTGGTATTGTAGTGGATGCAGTGTGATATTTCAGTGCCTGTAGTGTGCACTGATCAAATCCAGCCTTCCTTTTTCTACCATTCCTGCTCTGCTTCCTCCTGCTTATCACTTCTCAACTTTCAGACTGACAATTTAAACCGTTCCACATGAAAGAGAATATGCAGAANCTGTCTTTCTGTGTCAGACATTTTTCTATTAACAAAACATCTGCAGTTCCATCCATTTTGCTGAAAATGATAGAATTCCACTCTTACTGATGTACAATAATCAATTGTGAAAATATACTGTATCTTCTTTACTATTTCATATATTGGCAGACATATAGGCTGATTCCATATATTGGCTGCTCTGAACTTTGCTGAAATATCGTAACTATGTTGGTATCTCTTTGAAATCCTGAGTTCATTCACTTTGGATATATGTACTGAAGAGGGATAGTCAGATCTTTTTGACATATCTACTGTAGGGAAAGTATTATGGTAACTCACTTATTATCATTATAGTTCTTTAATAAAAAATGCTATCAAATAGTTTTTATATAATGAATTTCTATTGAAAAAAATAAATTATTAATGATAATTTAAGGAATTAAGCATGGAGATATTTGTAGTTTTGAGAAAATAGTGTCTCATTCAGGAGACAAGGTATATGAATGAAGGCGGCTGTGTGTGCAATTATCTTCCCTACAAGTTTATACTGAAGTAGCACATATGATGCTACAGCTTATTCTGTGAAAAATGTCTATAATAAGTTCTTATATTTCTCTCCTCCACCACATCTCTGCCACACCTAGAAACTTCCAAAACCCCCTCCTTATATTCATGCAATGCCTACTGACCTTTACCCATCTCATCCTTCCCTGGGAGGACCTGGAACATCTTCAGCCCTGACATCCTTGCATCCGGCCTCTCTTTGCCTTTAGGCTTTTCAGTGGAGAACCAACACCAGGGAAATTCTGTGAAATAAAACTACTACCTCAGTTCACACCAAAGACAATGATCCAAATGCAAACATGTAAGTAGTGGCTAAGAGGTNGATTGATTAGAGCTTCATGTGTTTTTCTTTGTTTCGTTTGGGTTCTCTGCATTTTATTACTTCTTTTTCTCTTTAATTGCACATGTGTTGATCATAAAATTAAAAATAACTGTAAAGTATGTGAAATACTTTTCAGAAGCCTTCTTTCCTCAACTTCTAATAGGCATTTACTTTAATATTAGGTATTTACCTCAATATTATTCATTTATAATTTCAGAAAAGCAAAACAAAACAAAAACAAAAAACAAACAATAAGGACTTAACAATTTCAGATAGACTCATATAGTTCCAGTGAGCCTCAAGTAGTGCTGATGAAAGCAATGCCTTGTGTCTTGGGTATGAAGCTCTCTGTGGCAGTGTCTTCTAGATTCTTTTGGATCAAGTATTACTGAAAAATATGACTAATGCTATGAATTTCTTTTTAATGAATAAATACATTCATTTGCATTATTTTTTACTATATATTTACTAGAGGATTGCTTTCAAGTACAGAGAGAACTGTACTGTAACAGCTCTAGAGATGAGGATTCTGCAGTGGCACCACACTACAAAAGGGAGGAACTGTTGTTTGTAGTGCAAGTAAAAACTGATGATTTGATGTTAGATGTAATGTTAGTGGCCAGAAAAGCATTTAATAAACTCAATACTACATTTGGTTCTCTGAATTGTTTTCATTTACCATTACATCACTAACCAAATAACATCCAATTCTATTTACAAAACTAGAATCGTTAGGGCTTCTCATCACACCTTGTGTGATTCTTGGGCTCTCAGTCTTGCAAGGGAAATATATTACTGACATCTCCTCAGCCCATTGTATAGCCTTTTACTTAGTTTGTGTTTTCATAGATCCTTATGTGGACATATTTTAAAGTTTTCACCTTTATCATAATTGTTATAAATTAACAGTAGTCAGCTCCCCTTTTACTTTCAATATAAACTATAAAAAAGAAAATCAATATTAGTATAGCTTGATCTCCCAACATTTTGAAATATTCTACATACTAATATTTCCATGTCTCATAAGTATTTACATGTGGAAAAAAATTAAAAAATATACTTCCAGTACTAAATTGAGGGCCATTTGCAAGTCATGTATAACAAAGAATGCTGTTGAGATGTTACATAAATGCTCTCGTGTATTTGTTTTTCAGGAATGTGTTGTGATCACACTGACCTGCCTTTTCTTGTCAGAAAATGTTACATGTACACATCTGGGTTCTTATGTGATATTTGTCTTATTTGATGAAACAATGTTTATTCAGAACAAGGAATTTTAAAATGTGTGTGTTTTCCTTTAACTTAAGCTATAGGGAAAATGCACAGGATGTTAATATATTAATTACAAAGCAGAGACCTGATTTTCAAAAATTACTGAAACATTCAGGATAAAGTAGGATAACTGATCTATATATTTCTAAGGCACATGTTCAAAGAGTCAGGCAAAGCAAGGCAGAATTCAACTTGCGATCAGCTCTTGTTACTGGCATTTCATTGGAACACAACTCTGTTCTTTTATTTGTGGATACTCTCTAGCTCTATAGATTATATTTGTTGAATTTGATAAGAGCAATGTAGACTTTGTGAATAGCAAACTTTAATTGTCATATACAGTCCTTTTTCATGACTTGTGTACTAAGTTCTATTTTCTCCTTCATATCTGGGCCATTTCCCTCAATCAAAGATATTTGTGGAGTTTTCCTCGAAATGTAACCAATAGGGGCAAAGTCTATAATAGAGACACTTATTAATTCAATAATTGCACATATAAGTCAATTGNACATACAAGCCATTAATAAGATTTATTTCTTCAGTCTGGATTCATTGCTGTTAGTAAAATGACAAGTGAAGTCAAGTCAAAAGTTCTTTTGGACAAATAAGAGCTCCCAGTTAAGACTGGCAAACAGACTTGAGAGGGTCCAAGGAATGTGATCACCACATAAGTCCTTTTAGTAAGCATCTTCTAGGCACAGATTCTTACACGGGTATCCATAGTTTCTTGTTATGCACCCAAAGATGAATAATGACAAATAATACTATCCACAGCATGACATACATTCTACAACCAAAGGTCAACTTGCTTTATCATCTCAATGTTGGATAATTGTGCTTGTAGAAAAGAGAGATATGAGGATGTCCACCCCCCATTTCTCTCATCCAATGGAAAGATAGTACTTGGAAGTGCGGATTTCTTTTAAATCAGTTTATCTACCTGCTGAGCTAAAAATTCAGCAACTGTGAATTACATTATTGCTTCTACATCTGTTTTGATCTTATCATTAATCAGTTAACTAAAATCCCAGCATTATTTCCCTATATAGCATGAATTCTTATTGATCTTAATAATAAATACCCAGAGTCAGATATCAAAATGAAAACTGAAAGATCAGAGAAGCAGCACAGTCAGCCACTAGAGAGACTTCTTACCTCTTGGAATCCTCAGACTGAAAGGGCCAAGCTCCTGTTTCCACCACGCCTTATCACTTCCCCTCTCTGCCCGGCCATATCACTTCCTGTTTCCTCTTCCCAAGTACTGGGATCAAAGGCATGAGATCCCAAATACTGGGATTAAAGGTGTGTGCCACCACTGCCTGGCCTGTAGTGCTTAGTTCTACACTCTAATCTCTGGGCAACCCTTATTTGTTAGAGCACAAACAAAACATCACCACATGCTTATCAGTTAACATCCAAACTAAGGGTNTAAACAAACTAATAGTCATACTATCCCCAATTTCTGATAGCTGTGGTGATAAAGCCTCAGTACCATCTATGAATGCATATACAGACTTCCAGTTTTGTTTTTTATTTCTGCCCCTACATTGTTCCTTGATGTGTTCTCTTTACTAAGTTCTTGAGCCCCAAACACATTTCTGTCATCTCTTTAGGCTTCCTTGGTTGACATGCACATAGATGGTTCTGTCACCTNGGGACTAGTTCCCAAAAGCTCCTCTAGACTGGAACTGGGTTGCTAGACGTACAGACTCCCCCTGCAGCTCATTCTGGCTGTGATCATGGGAGACATGCTTTTCCTTATTGATAAGTTCTGTCCTAAATTGATGATCCCGGGAGCTACTTTCCAAAGAAAACCCTCTTTAAAGAAAGAACCAACCCTCTTCTTATACAAGGCTANGATTTTATTTTTAACTGTTAGTTGTTGGAAATACTGTTTATTTTTTAATTATATACAAGATATTTTGATCACATTCTTTGCCCTCCCCCAACTCCTCCCTGTTCTCTCATAAACACTCTTTTCTAGCTTTTTATTCTCTCTTACTAAAAGTAAAACTAAAATAAAACATACACACACACACACACACACACACACCCATCATAGAGTCTCTTTTGTGTTAGCCAACTACTCCTAAGCATTAAGCATGCCGTGGAGAGTAGTTGATATAGCCTCCCCAAGAAGTTACTAATTTCAAGGCCTGCTCCATGAGATAGCACACATACCTGACACTGATAGTAAGGCCCCAAACCTAAGACTACATAGATCAAGGGCCATACTAGAAAACAATGCTGTAGGAACATAGCAATAGCAGGACTCCTGATTATATATTGGCACACTCATGGATCAGTGCATCATCAAACCCTTATTGGAGAAGCTTGTTTCTTGTAGTGGATGTAAATTTACACTAAGATCAACAAATAGACAATGTTCAGAAAGTGAGAAACTTGGGAGCACTCAGCCCTAAATGGGANGTATTTATTATACTCCTTACCTCAAAGCTTCAGGATCTATGCAGAAGAGGAGATGGAAAGACTGTAAGAACCAGGAGTAGGGGATTATTTCAAGAAAATAGCATTTTCCAGAAATAATAAGAATGATGCGCTAAAGATCTCATAAAAAAATGTGAAAGGACTCACAAGACCTGCAGTTTCAAATCATACAGAGTCCTAGCAAGGGGAAGGTAAGAGAGCACAAAGTCCCACCTCTAATAAAAAAAGATTATATCAAGGTTTTAGATAGCAAGTTCTTAGATACTGAAGTTTAAGAACTCTCAGTTTTCACATGCATTTCTCATATTGTCTCCCTGCAGTGCACTGTGGCTACAAAGTTCCAGTAATAACAGTGACTGGACATTCAGATCTGTCTCTGATTTTTGGAGCTACAAATTTAACTCCAGCTTATATTTGATTTGCTTACTAGAGGGGATTATTAACAAAGGACTCTACAAACTGGTTTTGAAATTTTCCCTTATCAATTAGGCATTGAGTCCTGGAGAGTATCTGAATATGCATAAATGTTCAATAATTTAACATGATCTAATGTCTTCCCTGGGAGACTCTTTTACATTATCTGTATGTTAGTTAATTCAAATATATATCAGGTATGCAGATATGTCTGCTTCATATGTCTAATCTGTGTCACATCATTGAGAATTTCTTTTCAATCTCATATTCATATTTTGCATCATTAGACTTCTTCCTACGGATACTTTCTGAATATAAATATGCTTAGCAAAAACATAAGATTTTTCTCTATNTTCTGGTTATCTAGGGAGAAAAAACATGTAAGCTTTATGATAAGCTAGATATTATTTTAAATTCTTCAACAATACTGCCATTTCAATACTCATGGCTTAGGTACTGTTATTGCTGTCCCATATTGCAGAGAGAACACATACTAAAACATACTGAATACATGAAGCCCTTTAAGGTGATACAATTAAGACCTGACAGACATATAAATGTAATGTAAGCTCATGTGTCAAAATGTGATGTTTGTTACCTGTAATTCAACAAACAAGAGAAATAAAGGTAAAAATCCGTCTTTCATCTTTTTATCATTTTTGCACTTAACATATAACTCATATCTGCTTTTTGATGACAGTGAGCAAGATGTATATTCTCTGTTACAATTAATTTTTTGTTATCTAATCAACATAGGATATTTCATATTGTTTGATAAATGCTTTAATTTATTGATTTTACTTATATTTTCAAATATTTCCTACATTTAAAAATACATTTTGCAATTATTTTTAATTCAACCAAGACTTCCTTGTATACTTTGTGAACTATTAAGTTACTATTCATTGAGATCTTATGAGTATTTTTTTGTGTGTTCAATTAACTTGTCAAATGAATGAATATATGTGTGTGTGTGTGTGTGTGTGTGTGTGTGTGTGTGTGTGTGTTTGCGTGTGTGTGTGCTAATTGATAAACTATGTGCTCAGGTTAAAAACATGAAATGTTTACACTAATGAACATTTGATCTAGAATATAGAAATACAATATCACTGAAAGGAAATAAATGTTATGACTGGGGGAACTCAGACTATTAAGCAAAACCTAAGAGAAAATCCAAACCAAAAAAAAAAAAATGCTTCTATACTACAGCATTTAAATTAGCAGAGATATTTAACATCTAGGTCAGAATTTCAATTTCTACACATCCCTACACATTTCTTTCTTTTTTTCCCCCATACCAGCANGATTCTGCTAGTGGATCCACTATGATGTCTGGGAATAAATGAAAGGGAATGGATTGGCCTATTTGCTTTACAAATTGAAACCCAAGTGGCCAGTGTGATGTCTGTTTAATATCTGTAGTCAGTCTTGGATCCTTTTGATGTTTTAAGCAAAGACTAATTATTGTTTAATAGCAAGAGCAAGCTCTATTCCAAAGGGAATGTTCCATGTCTGCATGAGTTTGGTTAGCTCTTAAGTTTCACTATCTTCCCAGTCATCAGTGCTTGGCTGCCTGGTTTAATGGTAGAGATTTTCTCCAGCTCACTGGGAGTTCAGTTAAAGGTATAACTTTGTTGTTCTCTTGGTCCACATACATTCTCTTAGTGTATTTACTAATGTGTTTCAGAGTCATATTCTTTTGCCAAGTATCTGCTGTGTGTTGTGAGAAAGGAAAAATAAAGATCTATACTAATTCTCCTGTATTTGAAATTTTACTAAAAATAAGAAAATTTCTGTTCAGGAAGGAATGGCAGAAAAAATGTAAGCAAGTAATCTGTAAGTTGGAATATTTAGTTCATGGTATAGCTAAAATGTCTACCATGTCATAGCTTAAGTACTTGAAGATACAGACAATTGGAGAATTCTTTGAAAACAACTAGACATGAACAGCAGTGCAGAGATCATTTATCATCAGAAAGCTTGACCCAGATAGAAATAGGATGATACATAAAATATGAAACATAGAATTAAAAAGAAATCAATATTCTGAAATATACATTCTACAGAAATAAAGCTTAAATAATGAAATGTTATGTGTAAGAAACTGAGAGAATATAATGTGGACAATACTGCTCTAAAGGTCCTGTCAACAAAGTCCTTAAAAGGAATAATGATTCCAGAATAAAATTTCAACTTCAGACACTGGAGGAAAGAAGGTGGATGATTAAAAGCAAAACCTACTTAGCCGATGTGATTACTCGTGTTTCTTTAAGGTTCTTGGAGTTCTTAAAGTACACAGACATAATAACTGGACAAATAATTTGGTAGGATACTATAATGCCATTTACAATGGTAAAATATTGATCATGAAAAATGTGAAAAGTAAATTCTGTGTTTATAATCCCTAGAACCATCACAGAAAATACACAAGGAGATACAGTAAAATGCAATAGACTTTATAAGGCAACACAAGGAATAATTTTAAATGAACTCTGAAAATCATGAGAATTTAAAATACAAACTACTGATGACAGATAGGAAAAAAGTAATAAAACAGTAGAGCTAAATCCAAGCACATAAAAATGCATTAAATGTAAGTTTTATAATCACATCAACTAAAAGCCAGGGCATCTTGGTTTTTATACAAGAAACTTGTTGAGCATCTCTCTTTATTGTGTTCCACCTCTTTCTCTTAAGACAAGGTTGATAAGATAAAAAAGATTACTGAATCTACTTTTAAAAGGCAACTACTAGTTTTAAATATTTCATATTGGATTGGACTTTTGTTTATTGCATACAAATTTTGGACTCACCAAAATAGGATAAGTAATGAAAA
>LZPO01117307.1:79469-92309 GCA_001675575.1 Neotoma lepida
TCTCACTGAACTCCCTCTATAGACTAGGATGGCCAGAATATGAACTTCTGAAGTCAACCTTTGTACACCCGTTAATTCTGGATTTACATGCAATCATTACTATATTCTTTTTTTGTGGACTATAGTGATTTGAACTCAGATCCTGCTTTCATAGGAAGTTATTTTACCCACTGAGTCATATTCTAAGCCCCATGACAATTCATTAAATTATTTATAATTTTTTCTTTATTATTATTAGGAGGAATAGTAGCAGTAGTGTGTGTGTGTGTGTGTATATGCACATATGTATGATAAGTGTGTACATACCATGGTATACTTTTAAGTGTTAATTCTCTCACACCATGAATTCCAGGTATCTAAATAAAGTAATCATATTTGCAAAATGTTTTAGTTACTTTTATTGATTAATAAACCATAACCAAGGCAGCCTATACAGAAAAGTTTATCTGAGCTTATAGTTCCAGAAGGTCAGTGTCCATGATGGCAGAGGAAGGCATAGTTACTAGAGCAGCGGCTGAGGGATCACATCTGGAACTGCAAGCAGGAAGCAGAGAAGGGACTNGAAATGGCATGTGGCTTTTGGGACCTCAAAGCCCTCCTCTCCAGTGACTTATTTCCTCCATCACGGCCATACCTTCTAAACCTACACAAGCAGTGCCACCAACTGGGGACAAGTTATCCAAATACCTGAAATTATGGTAGACCTCTCATTCAAGCCACCACACAAAGGGAGTGCTCTTATTCACTGAGTCATACTGTTCTACACATCTCTGATCAATTTAAATATGAACTTCTAGATCTGTCAATCCCACTTGTAAGTATTTAGTCTTGGGAAATAGAAATATGTTTGCAAGCAAGCCTGTATAGGAATATTTACATAAAATATATTTTCANTCTCCAGAATTTGAAGATCCAAACACTGTCTACCAGTACATGGATAAACATGCTACCCAACTCATGAAATGCATCAGCCTTTAAAATATCAAAATACAATAGTGAAGAATGTTTCATAACCATGCCCTTTGGAGGAAGCAGGAAAGTGGCGTTATAAAGTGATGATGTAAAGGATGTCTGTGGAGATAACAAAACATTATGAATCTGGTTGTCATACTTATTGTATGGAACTGTGTAATAGTAAAGTTCATCAAAGTTTTTACTGACTAATCTATATCATTTTATAATAACTAAAATATATTAAATAAAATTTTCATCATAGTATTCTTGCTATTCCATACTCTTATCAAACCTCTGAAATATCAGAGCCATATATATATATATATATATATATATATATATGATAATCCTATCATTTTAATCAATTTCTCTTTGCTACTAGAAAGATTATACAGACTTGGTAAGTTATAAATAAAAGTATTATTTTGCTAATAGTTCTGGAACCAGTTCAAGGGGCCACTTTGGAGATATCCTTCTTATGGCCGAGTCCGGAGGTAGCTTAAAACAATGTNTGGAAATAGACAAGAGTTGTGCATATATCATCTATTCTCTTTACAAATACTTAAGGAGTCTATTGAGGTGTTCTCAGATTACCTCCTCAAATGTCCCAACCTAACGACTATGAGTTCCCACCTTTTTATCTTACAATATGAATAATATTTCAATACAAGAAACCCAGATGGAAGAAATAGCATTCACTATTTTCAATACAAACTAAGTCTTTTTTTTTTTTACTGTACTGATAATTGAACAAAGTATTTTTATCTACCCATTTTCTTTTATTCTTCACCACTGATTTTAATCCACCTGCTAAATGTGGCAAAACAGTGATTATCTTCTGGGGTTAAGAAAGTTTCTACAAGGAAATTCATGACGCTGTTGGAGCACTGGCAATGCTTAATTCCATCACAATGATGGTATTTACACAGGTGGGTACATTTTCTTTAAATTCATCACGTAATCTGGGCTCTTTTTAGTATGCATAATTAAAGGGTTTAATACAAAAATAAAAATGTACCTCTTATGCAGTTTTAAAACCCACTTAAAATGTCAAAAACCCTTATGGTTTCCTCNATGTCTTGGAAATTTAGAAATGTTTGATTTAATGAAGGCATGGAAATGTGANTGGCATTTGATTATCTGTAAAATGTCATATTGGAGTATAATTGTGTGTGTGTGTGTGTGTGTGTGTGTGTATCTTATTTGCAGATTTATCTCAAATTAGAGGAATTAGTCTGTATTAGTGATGCCACAGGGACATTAGGTTATTAACAATGGACATTCATTGAAAGAACATTGATAAAGAAAGGACATAGAACCTAGACTCTTGTTTCTGTTTTTTGCAGTCTCTCATCCTGGTCCATTCTTTTCTAACTTGNAAGTTTTAGACACTGCATTTTCCTACAATGGTTACATAAGCTATTCGTGGAGAGGTACGCTTGCAGAGATAACTCAGAAGATTCTTGATATTGAAATGTAAGCGTAAAGATGATGCTCCAGTATGTCATAATTTTATAGGTCATGTGTTAAATAATCTTTGTATTACAAAAATCTTAGACATTATTGGGGTAGACTGCCTTTAGTTGTTCCTATTGAACAAGAGAATGTGTTAGATCTAATCAAGTTTGGAAAGTGAATTCCTTAGGAATTTCCAAAAGCTTAGACCACTCTTCGAAGGGTTAATGTAGTAGAATGTTAAATAATGTTTTATTGAAACATCCTAGTATGGATTTAACCTATCAACACTCTCATTTGATTCATGGCCGTAGTTAATCTCTACAAAGCCTCCATTAATAATTAGTGATTTTAGAACCCGTGATTGCAGGGCCCTTGGTGACTGTAACTGATGTTGAATGTACTCACATATTTTATTTACTTACAATAGCAAAACAAGCAGCAATTAAGCAAAATCCACAGCATAAAATTTAAATCATTATTTGTCAAATAACATTGAAGCTCGTTAAACATAGAAGTTCTTAAGAAACATTCTTGAAGATCACAATACAGTAAAATCCTATGTGGGGGTTGCTGTGGCTGGTCACTGGCAATCANCACTTAGGAATAAACCCAACCACAGAAAGATGAAATGTGTCTGAAAAAGTCATGTGCTAATAGGAGCACAAAAAGACAGCAGATCAGGCTTGCATCAGTTCTACAGATTTCTATCAAAATGAATGTCTCTTAGGCATTGATTGTCCAATTTTTCTGCCAATTAACNTTATGGAATACATTTTTTATTTGAAAATTGACTGAAATTTTAACAAAACCAAAGGATTAAAAGCTGTGAAACTTTCAAAGAATATGAGTTGCACTCCTTCAACAACTCTGTACGGTTACCACATGTACAAAAGACTAGACTCGGCTTTTGATAAAGCCCTGATGTAAAGAAGGGGCATAGAGCTCTCTGTAAAATCTGAGGCAACTGAAGAACGATCTTTGAAGAGCAGAGACTTCAAGACTCAGATGCTTCAAGACTGAGTCATCTGTTTTGTTGTGTTAAAACAGAAGGCAAGAAAGGCTCCTTACAAAGCTGGTTAATATGTACAGTCATTTCAAAATGAATACTTAAAGGGAATAATAATAGAGTAGCAATACTAAGCTTTTAGAAAATGCAAATTTATCTTCAAAGCATTTATATAAAGTGTTTGTAATTAAGCTGCACACACACACACAAACAAACAAACAAACAAAAATACTTCCTAAAACATTTTTTTGAATGACAGAAGTGTTTGTGAAGGATTTCACTAATTTTTATATTTTTATGAGGCATAATTTTATATTTTTAAAAAAGTGGGCACTAGAAAATAAAACTCAGCAAAGCCTTTCTTTTTCATGCAAATGAGCTTCTTTTTGAGGAAAAGCAATGTTCAGTTGAAACTAACTATAAGTCTAATTGTATTTAGCTTGTCTAATAAGGGTCATTCTGTGTAGGTCTAAGTGAGGTCTGGCTCTTCTGTCTCCACTCAGGGCAATGTAAAAAGGAGCTGGATTTAGATGGCAAAAGGCTGAGTAAATATATTTTTAGAAACTGCTACATGGGAGTGCATTTCCCTCACAAGTAAAACGTTTACTAAAGGGTAATAATTTATTAGAAACTGAGCTGAACTCTCTTATTTTGATGGAGTTGAACCCCTCTTTCTACACATGCTTTTCTGGAAAAGCATCTGCAGGTAGACCCAGTACAGTCCCTTCCAGGGGCACACACAGATGTAAATGCCAGACCCAGATCAGGTCTGCCTGGGGCACACTCCAGGGGAGAAGGAGAAACATCCTGTACCTCTGCACCCCATCTCATTACTCTGCCTTTAATGAGACTCTAAGTGAACACCTGCCCTCCAATGGAACAGCCAGCCCAATAGCCTGGCCCAGCAGTCCTTTACTTTCATTCTTTTCTTCATCTTTAGTCTTTAAATGATTGAAGGGAACTGTTTAAAAGAATCAGTCCAGTTGTGTATTTTACACTTAAAAAAATACTAAGCCGTTAGTATATATTCTAATAGCTTTATGTAAAAATATAAATATTTACAGCATTGCTTTGATTAGTCTATAGCATTTTATTTCTGAACATCATTTACTAAACATAATGATTCTCCAATTAGTCGGATCATAAAAATTACCTAGAGGGCTGCATAGAAATACACAGTCATGAGCCTTTTCCCAGAGTGTCTGTAACAGAAGCTGAAGGGAAAGAGCTTACGAATGACTATTTCTAACAGCCTCCCTAGATTATATGGAGAAGACTGACTTAAATTCTGTGTTGAATATTTTGTCTAATTCCAGGTTGTTTGCACTGTGATAAATAATGTCAATACATTATATCTGTTTATTATATTCTGGCCACCTGATTTTCATAGCTTGAATTCAAAGAGGTAATTTTGCTTGCATAAAAACTAGGAACAATTTAAATCTTTGAGCGTCTATTGCCAAGCTAATCTCAGTCAAAGNTGGACTAATTTACATCTTTGACACTGTAGCTGGCATTGTATCAGTTGTCAGGGTAAGGGGTGAGTGGTAAGGGGTGAGCTTGTCCATGCTTGCCATAGCTATCCCAGTACCTTCACGGGAAAAAGCACTTTTGTCTTCTAGGCAGCTTGAAAGTTCTCAGCATTTTGAACAATAATAATAATCTGAGGAGGAATTACAAGGTCATTTCAATCTATTGCAGAAAGTACTAAGTAGGTTAAATTAGAAACTAAATCCTACTTTGCCNCTCTTCCCTAAATGTTACATTTTCAAGAGTCACTACTTAATTTTGAAAGTAGAAGATAGACAACTCTCCTAATAAAATGATACCTCAATTTGAAGACTTACTAAAACTTTAATGAACAAGAAGGTTTTCCAAGCTTACTTGAATTACTAGAGGGAGTTTTCAGGAATTTTGCATTTTTCTTAATATCCTAGGTGGATTTTGTTGGTGTTTGTTTTATTGTGGTATGATTTTTTTTTTCTGTTCAACCTAGTCAGAAAATCTCTACCTTAGCCCACAATCCTATTTTGTATTAAGAGATGGTTGCAGGGATACTGTCTTTCAGGTAAGAACAGAGGAATAATGTGATCATTTAGCATGTGAACAAATTCATATCTGTGTTGATGAATACATAATATTCTCTGCTCCTTCATTTTATGATTTGATTACAAATTTATCCAAAGGCATATGTTCTATTAAAATGTTGCAAATGAAAACTACTCCTATACTTTACAAATCCAGTTATATCTTACCGTATAAAATTTGATAAAGTAGCCCAAACAACTTTAATAATGATAAACAGCCCTTAACCTGATAGCTTTGAGTTTTGTAACAGCATATAGCTTCTGAATAATGGGAAATAAAAGCACATATCCCCCATACCTTGTATTCAGATATCAGGTGTTTTTACAACTGCCACTTTTTCTCTGGAGAACTTTATTTGAAATTTGTCATTTCAGTGGCCTGTGAGATGACTCAGTTTGTAAAAGTGCTTATCATATAAGACTGATGACCTGAATTCAATTTCTAGAACCCACAAAAAGTCTAATGCAGTGGTGTTCACCTACAATCCTAGCCTTCCTGTGGAGAGACAGGAGGTAGGGACAATTGCCTGGCCAGCTAGCCTGGAGTCTGCCTAGTGAAAGAAAAGAACCTGCTAGGAGTTAGAGAGAACTTGGTCTCGAGAATTATACTCTAACATCTGCAAGCATTGTTGTGTGCGCTTATACACATGGACACATGCAAACTGGATAACAAAGAATTAGTGAATCAATCAATAAAATATTTTTCTACTCTAAACTTTATCATGTCAATGGTCTTTAAATATTTTCCTTCATGACTTTTCAACTCTTTCTTGAAATTGAGCACATTCACTGNTGTAAGAACTCCTCCCCTAAAGCAAAAACCTGAAGGTGGAACTGAGTGCTGGTGACAAACATTATGTACCACTTTAACTCCACAACTAAAATCTTCAGTGGTCTCTGTTTCCGAGTGCCCAGAGCATTCACTCCTAGTGCATCAGCACTCCTTTCTCATTCTTCCTTACCTGCCACACATTTATATATGTATGATTCAGACTGTGATATATGACTAAATTAAACAGACTCCTAAGCAAATATGTGTGATTTTTATCCCCAGCAANTCTGTGATANTGCATTTACTCTCCAAAGCCATTTGACTGTTCACTTGGGATTGCTCAGGTGAAACGGTCTCTTCCATGATATCCATCTCATTAATGTTCCAGCATTTGAGGGGCATTTCAATTTGGGGCCAATATTTCTACTCCTTTTATCTTTCTCAAAAGATTACTCTTCTCAATTGGAATTTCTCATGGCTGACATCACCCTGCCAGGCTGCTGGTTTCTTCTGAGTGATATGAACAGCAATAAATACTATCCCAGGTTTTATTTATTTTGCCCCTGCAAAATACCTCCCTAATTATTTTGAAGCAAGCAGCATTGCACAGAGATTTTTACAGCCTTAAACACAGTGAAGATACAAAGTTTGTTTTCGATTGTTGAAGACTGAAATTTTCAAAATATAACTTTTATCAGTACTGTGTATGCTTGTGACATCAAGAGACACACAAACAAAGCAAAACAAAAAACTTCTTAAAGGCGCTGACCCTTTCATAAGCCTGAGACTCGGCCTCAGACTAATTTTTAAATTTACATAGTGTGTGAAGTTAATTTAAATACATATGTACTTTCATGTGTCCATGTATGATAAGGAATTGACATGCAAATAGATTTTAAAGAATCATTACTTGAAATTGATATACAATATTACAAATACTGGAAAAAGTGGATGCATCTAGGTGTTCAGACATCTAAATTTGAGTAAGTTTAAAATATAGTCCTCCCTTTGTCCTAGCATGATACATTTATCTTTGTAGCCAAAGTTTCTATAAACTATTTTACTAGAAAAAAAAATGTCTACTGGAGCTGGAAAGAGTGTTCAGCACGTAGGAGGATATAATGTTCTTGNAGAGGGCTGGAGTTCAGATCTCAGCACCTAAGTCAGGTGACATGCACCCACTGGGACTCCAGCTCAGGGGATCTGGCCTTTTTCTGGATTCCGTGGGCACCAGCATTCACATCTTCACATGTTTTCCTGCTGCTGATAGTTCATACATATACACATAATTAAAAATAAAAATAAATCTTAAAGAAAATNATATATCAGCATGTTTTTAGAAACCTGTTTTGGTTTGGGTGACTGTCTCCTGTTTCCACACAAAATGCCTTGGTTCTTTGGGTGGCAATGTTTGAATGTGCTGCTAGTCCNCATGATGGTAATACTATAAGGTGCTTTGGACTTTAAATGATATGAGTTGCTGATGTCATTGTAGTCATACCCTCAAAAATACCCTTAATACCATACCTCTGCTTACAGGATCGAAAGAGAATAATTCTGTCTTAATTTTCTATTGCTCTAACAAATATCTGAAAAATAAATATGTCTACAATAGTGGTACATGTACCTTTGTGGTAGCCAACAGCTCTCTAAATGGACTTAAGACCAACTCAACAAGAGGGAAATCATGCCTCATTCTGGACAGCTACTCAACTACCAGGAGCTCATGGAGTCAATGATTTTGGAGGAGAACCTATTCTGCCATTTTTCTAAACTAGAATAACTCCTAATTATATTATAAGTATTTATCCTTCTGCAGATAAATATGGACCTGATCCATCATCAAAGAAACATCTTCTTGAAAGAGTCAGAATCCAGTATAGAGAAACATAACATACCAATATGCATAAAGCAAATGACGGTCACAAGTCCTGCAAGTAGAGCTCAGGAATGATAGAGAATGGGCAGAGAGATTTTTAAAAGCCCGAGGAACAGGAAATTTGCCATTTTGTTNCCTGAAAATGTCAGAGAAGCTATACTCACAAAGTCTCCTCAGCATGGCTGCTTAAACAAGACCTGAAAAATGATGCCACCAATAAACATGCTAACATGAAAGGAGGATTCTCATGGGCCCTCAACTTTTCACAAAGAACTAGAGAAAAATAAGGGGTGTAGAGAGCTGGAGAAATAACCTTTCCCAGGGTAAAACTTCCAAATTGGCAATTTAATACCAAGTGAAATCACATACTTACAAGAAAGTTTATATGAACTGAGTAGGTTATATTTATATATTTGAAATATGTATTTTTTTTGTGTGTGGGGGGGAGTGTGGGAGGCCAGCTCCCACCTTTTAAAGGGTTCCTATGAGGAGGAAAGAGGAATGGGAAACTTTCAGTTAGAAAGATAGAGAAAAGGAGAAAGACAGGAACACAGGGTAGCTTCTGGAGGACCTGGATCAAAATCCACCAGCCCCTCAGTCTCTTCAAAAGGGATTTTTATAACAATGCCAAGGGGTAGGGTAAAAGACCTCCCCCTTGTTAGATCAAAGCATACCACACAGCCAAANGTAGACCCTTCCAAACACCTAGCAACCACACCCGTTGTCAAATCATTCCCTTATGCAGCCCTGCTGGATAAAGCAAGCTTAGATTCTTGGACCCTGAGTAAGCTTTCACTAGGAAACCTCTGTGGGTCTCTACAGTGGGGTGCAAAAATAGTTAAAGAAATAGGGGTAAAGAATTTGAGAGAGAGAGAAAGGANGGGCACTTGGGAAGGGTTGGAAAGAGGAAAGGGAAGATGTAATTGTATTTTAATTAATTTTTAAAAACGATGGCAGAAAGGAAGCATTTATTTTGGTTCATGGTTTAAGTCGTTCAAGTCCATTATGACAAGAAAGGGAGAAAATGGAGCTGCTGATTTTACTTTGTTCATAGACAGGAAACATAAGGATGAATACTGGCCTCCTCTTTCTGGAATCCACCCCNATGAGACAGTAACACATGTATACAAAGTGGGAGTTATTCTTTCTTCAATAAACATCTCTGCAAGTACCTCAGACATACCCAAATATGTCTCTCCTCAATTATTATGAATTGGGCTGTTAGTAATAAATGAGGTCACAAACTGCCATCCCTTACATGCATAGAAGTACCCAGACATTGCTTCTGTTGTCTTCAAACAAGTTACATGCCAATGAGACCCCTTAATCATATACTTGAATGTCCAAAACCGTGAGGCAAATAAAACATTTGTCATTATTTAGTTGCTTAGTATTTCATTGTACTAATGTGAAGTTTTGATATATTAAGTTTAATAAATCATCAATACTGTTTTTAATANTATTTCTAAAATTTACCTTATATTCCAAAGGCATGCAACATTTAATAGCTTTTAAATGATTTTGGTGGTTAAATTACAAATAATGGATAAAACTTTCTGATCTCCCATTTCAATATGATTGTTATATTACTTTTATTATTCTACAAAAGAATAGAATAGGAAGGAATTTAAACACGTGGAGGCAACTTGAATATGTCTTTTCTTTACATTTGCACAGTTTTTACTATCTCCATTTGATTAATTTGCTTGGCCTTGTTTTTGCCTATGCTACATCCATCAAGAAGTAAGTATGTCCCTTTTAACATTTACTCTGGTCTTGATGTAGATCTGATGCCAGTGACAAATGGCAATTTACTTGAAATGGCCAAAAGATTTCTGGATCACTAAATGTATAAGTCTAAGAAAACAATGGCCTTAGATAATTAAAGTGTCTCCTAATTAATCTTCCTGATTCATTTCCCTCTTGCAGAGGCTTCTCAACACAGCAGCCATTAGGACATTGCTGAGAGGGAGTCTTACTATGACACTTTGCTTTTGAAGATTACTGGGTGGACCAGAGACTTAGTCAAAGTTAAATCCCAAGTCAATGGATGTTAGTAGGATGGACAATTATCAACTCTGCCACTCTTGCTCAAACAGCACTCACTGTTTCTGCTTGAAACAAGGTCTTATGTAACAGGCTGACCTCAAGCTTGCTATGGAGTTGAGTAGGACCTTATACTAATGATGTCCTGCCTGTACTTCCAGAATGCTTATATTACAGACATGTATTGCCATGCCCAATTNAGGGGTTATTGGAGATTGAACTCATGGTTTCTTGCATGCTAGATCAGTGTACTACAAACTGAACTCTACCTTTTCATATGTCTCCCCATACCATTCTCCCTCCAGTCATGCAAATCCAGGCTACTGACCCCATCTCTTTGCTGAACCCAGAGCTTGTGCCTCCGTGAGCTCCTTCAGTACCCTGGACCAGGCACCCATGTATATTTGAATGAACTCTTTGACTCCTTTCAAGTTTTTGTTTTCTTTTTAACTTAACTAGGAGAGACATCCTGTCTCGTATGTAAGGTCTCAACCTAATTTTCCACTGCCCTAATCTAATTCCTCGTTGATAGTTCAAATAATAAAAGTATACAAATTANTATATGCTGTTGCACTCTATCTCTGNTTAGTAGAAAGCAATCAGTATGAAACCAGAAAGTGTCATTTGTTTTCTTGTAAGCGAATTTTTCAAATTTTATGTGTTCCAAATATGTTTGTTACATAAAATTCATCCCAAATCTTAGGTTTCACTCTAATGTGGAAATGGTGAGGAAAGTGTTGGAAAAGAAGACTGAACACAATTTGTATCTAACTAATCCCCTGGAGTAGAGCATTCTAATTTCAAAAGATACCTCTTTAGGCTTTAAAATTAAGAGTAGAAGCAATTTGTAAAGAGAAGTGAAGCAGATAAGTGGAGCTGGATGACACACTCCAGCCCTTTCTGATTGTGCCTTGGATTCCACATCTAAGCAGCATTTAAAGCCAGTGTTTTTTTTGAATCCACAGGACAATGCCATTAGTCAAGTGAGTCTTAGATTGTATGACATCATCCTACCATCTGTCCAAGCAGGACCTGTCTTTCCCCTGAGTTCCACAAGCTGTGTGTACCATTGATGTCACATGTGGGAATAGCTGGTACTTCTCATCAAACACTTTATGGGCTTGCACTAGGTTTGTTTGCAGCCCAGTTGGCAAGCATAGTGCCTCATGCAGAGCTGGTAATAAATGCATTGTGATCATGTATAGGAAATTCTACCTAAGCTTTTGCATTTCTGTCCCATCTGTTCTTTCTGACACCAGTGTCTCCCTGGTTCCTTGTATGGACATTCTGGTGTAGTAGTACTTTGTTAGAACAGTAAAAATGTAAGCCTCTCTCTCTCTCTCTCTCTCTCTCTCTCTCTCTCTCTCTCTCTCTCTCTCTCTCTCTCTTATTTAAAATCAGTTGTTGGGTTCAAGAAAACCCAAATCTCTTAAATGATAAGATAAATTTGGTCCTAAACTCCCTATATGGATTTCTTTCTAGTGATCCATTCTACATCCCCATTTGTTTGATCGCATCATAGATAGCACTTCTTTAGCAATGGCTGTGTCATTAGAAATGTCTTTCCTTGGCACTCCAGGCACTGTCAGGGACGGGCTCCCTCTTGTGGCCTGGGTCTGAGGCTGGACCAGTCATTGGTCAGATAGTCCCACAATTTCTGTGTCACCTTTCCCCCAGCATATCTTGTAGGCAGGGCAAATTGTGGGTCAAAGGGTATGTGGCTGTGTTGGTTGGTCCTTCCACTGCAAATCTTGCCTGATTAGAGGAGATAACCAGTTCAAGCAACATATCACCTATTGCTTGGAGTCTTAGCTGGGGTTCATCCTTGTAGATACCTGGGAGTTTCCATTGCACTAGGTTTCTACCTTGCCCTGAAGTACCTACCTTTTCCAGCAATCTCTTCTAGTATTTACTCCTTCGCTCCCCACATCTAATCCCTCCTGTTCCCATTCCCACCCACCCCCAGTCCGCCCTTAAAAATCCATTTTATTTCCCCTTCCCAAGGAGATCCACACATTCCCCCCTTGAGTCCTTCTTGTTACTTAGCCTCTCTGGGTCTGGGGATTGCAGAATGGTTATCTTTTACTTCACAGCTAATATCAAATTATAAGTGAGAACATATTGTGTTTGTCTTTCTGGGACTAAGTTACCTTACTTGGGGTGATTTTTTTCTAGTTCCATCCATTTGTCTGCAAATTTGATGATGTCCTTGTTTTTAACAGCTGAATAAAATTCCATTGTGTATATGTACCACCTTTTCTTTATCCATTCTTTTGTTCAGAGACATCTAGGTTGTTTCTAGTTTCTAGCAATTACTAGTAGCTCAGAGACATAACATACAGCCAACTGACAAAAATAAAAAAATAAATAAAAATGTTAAATAATAATGCCATAATGCCTAATGATATTCTGTTATACTATACATTAATGACTAGCTCAGTTGTCATCAGAGAGGCTTCATCCAGCAACAACAGGAACAGATGCAGAGACCCACAGCCAAACATTAGGCTGAGCTCCCTGAAGGGAGGGAGGAAAGAGTGTATGAGCCAGAATGGTCAAGGACACCACGAGAAACCCCACAGAATCAACTAACCTGGGATCATAGGGACTCACAGAGACTGAACTGACAACCAGGGAG
>LZPO01117308.1:75623-87481 GCA_001675575.1 Neotoma lepida
AAGAATAAACGGCATTCTCTTGAGACGGATGACCTGCTGTCTTGTCTCTGTTCAATCCTCAGCCCCTCGCTCAAAACTTGGAGGATAACTTGCAGTGCAGGCGCTACACTCAACATGGGTGCTCGGTAGAGAACTCAGGTCCTTTGAAAGAGTAGTAAATGTTCTTAACTATTGAGCCATGTCTCCAGCCTGTACATGTGTCCACATACAAAGTCCAGTCCCATTACCAATGATATCATCTAATCTCTGTAATGCACTTGCCAAAATATTAGTCCTAGTCACTTGCCACCTTAAGAAACCTTTGCCCTCTTAAGGAACCTTTGCCCTCTGAGTGTCTCTTTCTGCTTTGGGCCTTTGGAGTTCTCTCATCAGGATTCCCATGTTTGGTGTTTCAAGACTGAATTTAGTTGATAACTATGGCCAGAGACAGTTTTTTTAATTTAATTTATTATTTTTTTTTATGTTTCTTTGGCGAGGATAATAACACAACCACAAGACAAAAGACCTAATTAGGTGCAACAATCTATCTCATGCAGTGGTATTAGATACTTTTCCTGGTTTCATTAATTCCATAATTTTACTGTTTCATATGTAGTGACAGTAACATGCATTCATTTGTAATTTCATGTTCTGTGGTACAGTAACTTCAATAATCTACTTCAAACATGANNCTTACCATAATTTGCTGTCCTAGAAAGTGTTTTAGCATACTGCTGAGATAAAAAAGCAGGCTTGAAACAACACATTTCTCAGTGATGCAAAATTATGTACTTTATTATCTATGTATCCAGGGATAAATGTTTATGCATGTTTACAATAATCTGTTTGACATGTGTCAAAACTGTCATAGTTCTTGATGCTGTGGTTGGGTTCTATTTTACTTGGTGAATTTTAATTTGTATTTTCTATTACTTTTCATTTACAAGGAATGTTATTTATTGCCAAAACCAATGAAGGCATATGCAAGCAAGGTATGGCAACTGGGAAGTTGCACATATGAGCTCACTGCAGTGTGACAGCCTGCAGAAGATCTGAGCAAGCTCAAGTTAGACAAAATCCTACTACCAATCCAGAAGGCGAAACTTTGTTCAGCTTCATTGACTGCAACACACTTCTTTCTCTTGGGTTAGTTCCACTCCCTGTTAGC
Source organism: Neotoma lepida (assembly GCA_001675575.1). Lineage (NCBI taxonomy): Eukaryota > Metazoa > Chordata > Mammalia > Rodentia > Cricetidae > Neotoma > Neotoma lepida. Next base: position 76,771 of record LZPO01117308.1, read on the forward strand.
AGCTCTCCTCGGCAGATATCCCATTACTCTGGCATCTCTAACATCTTGGGCACTCCAAGGCAATCCAGGCTTCAACTTCACAGCTTCACGAAATGGCCTCTCTAGGCCTCCATTCACAGACAACCCTGGCACATGCCCTGACCTCAGCAGCTTTCCTTAGGCACGGAGGCAAATTCCATAACCTGTTTCTTCTATCCTTAACTCCAAAGCCAGAACCAGATGGCCAAAGCTGCCAAGTTCTGCTGCTTGCTGGGGCTGAAACATGGCTCCCTTGTTCAATTACATACTTCACCAGTTTTCTGTCTTTAACTATCTAAGCTTGGCTGACCTGAAACTTGCTCTGCAGACTAGGCTGGCTTCAAACTCAGAGATCTGCCAGCCTCTGCCTCCCCAGTGCTGGGACTCAAGGTGTGCACCACCACACCTTACTCTAAGCTTTTTTTTAGTTTCTTTTCACAAGTTGGAAATTTTGGTGGGTGGGATATTGCCCTGAGGTCATCACTCCCTTCATTCCATTTCTTTTTTCTTTTTTATTATTAAAAATTTTTCTATTCATTTTACATAACAACCACAGGTACCCCTTTCCTCCCTCCTCCTCCCCCTCAGCCTTCTCCCCCAACCCACCTGCCCATTCCCATCTCCCATCTCCTCCAAGGCAAGGACTCCCATGGGGAGTCAGCAGAGCCCCTCAATGGTACATTGAGTTGAGGCAGGTCTGAGCCCCTTCCCCTGAACCAAGGCTGTGTAAGGGGGCCTACCATAGGCACTAGGCTCCAAAAAGCCTGCTCATGCAGCAGGGATGGATCCTACTCCCTTAAGGGGCCCTTTAAGCAGGTCAAGCTAAACAGTTGTCTCNCCTATGCAGAGGGCCTAAACTAGTGCCACGGAGGCTCCACAGCTATTGGTCATCCATTTCTTAATCACTTTATCTCCTTAAACACAATACTTAACTACATTCCTTTTCTCCTCAACTTTTACATTTCCTTGCTCCTTTTCATTATAAATCTTCATTAGCATTACCACTAATAATCACACAGCAGACTCTATACTAGGCTATTTTGAGATTTCTTCTGTCAATGGAATTATTTCAAATCTCTTCACTTTAGTCATAGGCAGACTCTTCAGACAAGGGCCAAAAGCAGCCACATTCTTCGTCAAAATATCACAAGAATGTTCTCTAGGCAACATATAAAATTCTTCTCTGAAACCTCTTGAGGTAAACCCCCACAGTTCATCAAATCACACTCAGCTCTACTGTCTTCCATTCTCCTTCTGGTATGCCTTATTAAGCAGTGCTTAAAGCATTCCACTGCTTTCCTAAGTCAATGTACCAAAGTCCATATTACTAAAACAAACAAACAAACAAGCAAACAAACAAACAAAACACGGTACAGCCTTTCACAGCAATACCCAAGTCCCTGATACCAACTTCTGTCTTAGTTAGGGTTTCTATTACTGTGAAGAGACGCCATGACTATGACAACTCTTATAAGGAAAACATTTAATTGAGGTGGTTGGCTTACAGTTTCAGAGTTTCAGTCCATTATCATCATGGTGGGACATTAGGACATGCAGGCAAACATGGTGCTGGCTACATCTTGATCAGAAGGCAACAGGCACTGGGCTGAAGCACTGGGCATAGCTTGGGCATATATGAGACCTCAAAGTCCACCCTACAGTGACACACTTCCTCCAACAAGGCCATACCTATTCCAACAAAGCCATACCTCCTAATAAGTGCCATTCCCTATGACCTTTCNGGGGTCAATTACATTCAAACTACCACAGCATCTTTGTCAAATATTAAATGATTGAAGTTGTCTATACTCATGTTTGGAGCTTCAATTTTGTTTCATCTATCTACACATCTGTTTTGGGGCCAGAACCATATTGTTTTTATTACTATGGCTGCATATTATATCTTAAGATCTGAGATTATAATTTCTCAAGTGTAGTTCTTTTTTTTCAGGATTGTTTTGGCTATTTGGGGCCTTTTATGGTATCACGTGGATTTTAGGATATATATATATATATGTGTGTGTGTGTGTGTGTGTGTGTGTGTGTGTGTATGTNTATTTATGCAAACAAATTCAGNTAGTTTTTTGAGGTAGTTTAAAATAAGAGCATCGGATTATCTTAATTATCTATTCCCAGCCACAATAGAGTAAAGCAGTGTTGCATTTCAACAAATGCCAGTGCAAAGGGGCTTTTCCATTGTTCTAATCATCTAATTTCTTAGGAACTGTCTAAGTTTCTCATAGTTGCAGCATTTTCTATTATCTCATGGAGCAGGATAAATGATATCCATGGTGTTTGCTTTATTTGGAAGCTTTTCTTCTNNTTGTGTTATTATCCTCACCAAAGAAACATAAAAAAATAATAATAAATTAAATTAAAAAAACTTTCTCTGGCCATAGTTATCAACTAAATTCAGTCTTGAAGCACCAAACATGGGAATCCTGATGAGAGAACTCCAAAGGCCCAAAGCAGAAAGAGATACTGAGAGGGCAAAAATTCCTTAAGAGAGCAAAGGTTCCTTAAGGCGGCAAGTGACTAGGACTAATATTTTGGCAAGTGCATTACAGAGATTAGATGATATCATTGGTAATGGGACTGGACACACACACATACACACATACACACAAGTATATAAATATATGGGCATGTATGTATATATAAATACACAAATACATGGAAATATAAACATAAATACAAATACAAATGTGTTCAACCTACTGAGTCCATTTTGGCTGTTTGTATATGTGATTTCAGGGCTGACCACTCTGCACTGAACAACAATAAGAGGGTTCATGCCTGGGAGAGGCTAATCCTCCTTCTCCCAGCAGTCATTAGTTTCTTGTAGTTCTTTGTCTAGGGGTAGGACCCCATGAAAATTTCCTCATTCCACATCTCCACTAACATTGCCATTGTTCTGGTCTTATTTATGAAGCCATTTCTAGGAAAGACTGTTTCACAGCAGACTNCCTAGTATTCTGGTTCTTAAAATCTTAAAATCTTAAAATCCACTCCTCTCTTCTGCGATGTTGCCTGTTCATAAATTCAGGATTTGTGATATACATGTATCTGTTGGGCCTGGGATCCCACATTCTGTTGATTTCTGCAGTTTTATTTGATGGTGTCCATTTACTGTGAAGAGATGTTTCTTTGGTGAGGGGATGTAGCTACACTTGTCTGTGGGCATAAGGACAAGATTTAGAATGTAGTAAGGAATTATGTTGCTCTAGCAAAGTTTGGGCAATAAAGAGCCTTCTGACAAAAAAAAAATCTAGACCCAAATGGATTTACAACAGAATTCTATCAAGCTTTCAAAGAAGAACTACAATAAATCTTTGTAAAATGTGAAAGAAAGAGAGAAAGAAAGAAAGGAAGAAAGAGAGAAAGAAAGACAAGGTTCACTCCTAGACTCATTTCAGTATTACACTAATCCCCAAACCACGAAATACATAACAACAACAACACCACACTACAGATTGATCTCTCTGGTGAACGTGGATGCATGAGAGTAAACATCCAATGTCCTACAGTGCTGAGTCTTGTCAGTGTGTCTGGAGATTGTGTTTTCACATTCTATCATGTCTACAAAATGCATGCTTGTTCATGTAAGGCTTTACACATCTGTTTATAAAATAATGTTCTTGTTAGAAAGCTTGCCCAACCATGAGATCATGTAAGTGTTCTGAGAGTCTGTGAGGTGTGCTAGGCTAAGTCATGGTGCTCAGTAGATTAAGTGTGTTAAGTACACTTTGATATGGTTCTTCCAATTTATGATTGATTTCTTGGGACAGATTGAGCAATAATTGAAGAAGCATCTGTATATGCATACCCAAATATCACATTGCATGCCATAAACACACATACAGTTGTTATTTATCAATTAAATCTAAGACAAAGTAAAAAATGTTTGAGTATTAAATTGAAATGCCAAGATATTCACAAATGAGGTTAAGAAGTAGTAAGACTTAGTCACTTTAAGATNCATTTCTTTATTGTCTCTACAACTCAACACTACTAACAGGACACTATGACAAAATTCTTTTTCTTTGTAGTTTTATATATTTATCACCAAAGCATAAATTCCTAGTTTTACCCATTTTTAAATTTTAAGATAAGCAAAAATATGACATGTAGTCTTTGATGTCTGCTTATTTGGACTCAGCATTGGGCTTGTGAGATGTACTTGTGTTATATGTGCCTATTAACTCATTTATTTAATTGTTATATCCATTATATGCAAATGCCATACAGTATTGTAATGGATACCTGGGTTACTTACTGGAGGATGGAAATGGTGGAGGTATAATTCCAATTCAAGTTGTTTTGACTTTACCTCCCTTGGTCTTTTAGATCACTTGCAGTAGAGATGTAGATAATAGACAGTGACTTTTGCCTCTTAGCTTTGTGTAGGGTACCGATGAAAGAGATGATGTCTGCAAGGGGCCTCGTCCCTGTGCCTAGAACAGGATGCTTAACAAATGGTCTTGATTTTGTTCCTTCTCTGTCAGTGATCCCTAAAAATGATGACTGCTAGTATCAGTTTCTGCAATATCCTAAAGTTCTTTCCTTCATGGCAATTTGTGGACTCTCTCTCTAGAAGCTAGAATGATGGTGGGCATCTTAAGAGGCAGGACAGAAGTTTCTTCCTTAGGAGACCAAACTGTATTCACAGGGATTAATTAAGTGATGGCCTCCACATTGTCAAAACTTGTGACCTGAAGCTGCTTCTAGTGCTGCTCCAGCAGTTGATCCTGTGGGGGGTGGGGTGATTGTCCTCAGAGAGGCAGAGAGCATGTGGGGCTAATAATCCCTCTGTCACATTTCTACCTTATAAATAACCCTTTTCAGTGCAAGGGGAAGGGTTTTCTCTGAGATGAAAACTCTTTGCATTAAGCAGAGTGACCAAGCCACTTAACCCTTCTGTGAAGCTGTTCTCCCTGTTCTTGCTGGCCATTAGCAGCAGTGCCATTCTGACTTGCCAAAGCCAGATGAAGCAGAAAGTTGAAGGTTGTAGTGAAATGGACAGGGCACAGGTTGGCATGAGGAAGGACCTATGATCCAATCATGCTTCTGCTTCAAATCTCCTACACAACTTTGAAATGGCTGCTCTCCTGAGTCTCAAAGCCACCAAGAAGATGAGATTTNGAAAGTTATATTCCTCAGCAAGAGAAGTGGTGATGAATGAATTCCTAGCTATTTGTAAATGAGTGACTGACCCCGTTTGGTCTTTACATTTACTTCACTAATAACAGGAAGTTTTCAGCTCAGACAAATTTCTTTACTTGATAACAATTATAATGTGCTTTGTGTCAATGTAAAAAAATAGTTAAACTCTCATCTAAGATCTGAAGAAATATGANACTGTAAATTTGAGGTCATACGCCTGGGCTAGCCTTGATGACTTTTTANGAACTTTTCCAGGTTCATCAGTCCATGATGTTGGGATGTGAGAANATTGTGGTGTGCACAGATCTAGTCAATGTAAGTTTTATATATTCTATTTTTATTATAATTTAAATTTTATTTATTTAGAGACAGGATCTTGCTGTGTAGCTCGGGCTGGTTTTGAACTCATAACAATCTGCTGTCTCAACGTCTCGAGTACCATAATTATAGGCATGTGTCACTAAGCCTGGCTTAATAATATATTTAAAAAAAAAGATAAAAATATCTAGAATAAAAATACACTGGTGTAAATTTAGTAGAGGTTTTATTATGTTACACAGAATAATTGTGTGGATAATCCAAACAGAAGTTTTTTACTAGTTTTTAATGAATACTTTTCTCTATAGTCACAAATACTAATCATAGAGACAAATCAACATACCATTTTTTATTTTGGTGCATATTAATTTACTGTTTAGCTATATTTTATAATATTCAGAGTGATCATATTTTCTNTACTTTTTCTGTTTGAGAATAAAGTTTAGGGCACTTTTCATATTTCATGTGTATAACTTTGAAATGGCAATCCTCTGTGTGTCTTGGTTCCTTAAGCCACATGAAGAATTATATTGATGATAGTGAGAGTCATACATATTTTTTATTGAATATTGGTTAGTTACAGGTTCTTATAAACACACAACATGTACTGCTTTCATGTTCTTTCTGCAACATTAGGCTGTTCTAGAACTCTTTCGTAAAANGTTAGCCCAGTTTTGAACATTGATACAAAATAATTGCAAACATGTTTGCGTTTATTTTATAGATAAAAACATCAAAGCTTTGAGAAGTTGCCCATTATCCATTGAGAATAGTTGTCAATGGCAGGGTCCAAATATAGAAATATTGATCAACAATATATGGTCCAGCCCACAGACACTGTGGCAAGACTACCTGGGGGCAAGTCTCAGATCTGCCACTAATTTACTATTTGTAGTTCTCAAAAANCAAAATAAACCAAAAAGGTAGGGGAGACAGAATATAATGAACATGTTTAAGNCNACCNCACAGTTGTTGAATGCACTGTCTCATTTTCTTCCTGTACAAGGTGAGAACTTAATCTGTGGGNATGATGTGAGGGTTAAGTGAGTTGATATATGTAATGCACTTTGGAAAGTGCCTGGGGAGGGCTAAGCTCATGCAGGTGTTCACTCTCCCACTGCTGTCTGGGTTTTTGGCTAGAAAAATTTGCCCTAAAGGGTCCCTATCAGACTTGTCACTTGTAGAAACTATATTTACCCCCTTGCAATAAAGCATAGACAGTGAAGAGAGACATGAGAGACACTTTCTGTTTAGCATGAGGTCTTTCTTACAAATAAAAAAAGTTCTTTTTATTTTTGCCTTGTCAGCCTTGTAGTCAATAGAGGGAGTANCAGACTTAACAGGTGGATTTTAGTAAGACAAAGACAAGCAAGCTCAGAGGAATGTCAAACATGTAAAGTGGGGGATGGGAAGTTAGGTTGGTCGGCTTCCTAGAAGTGATGCTGTCCACAGCCTGGGGTATGGGGAGCACAGGAGTAAATGAACAGACGGGAAAAGGAATACATGCAAATCTCCAACTGCAGCCACATCTGGTTTCTCCCAATCTGCTTCTCTGCTCCTCCTCCTCCAATATCAGTTAGTGTTACCATCAGATAAACTGACACACAGGAAAGTAAACACCTTTGAACAGTCTAAGTGGAATGCTTTCATTTGAAAGGGGGAGACTAGACAAGCAGAGATTGTAGGAGAGCCTAAATATTTCCTCAAATGCCATCATATTGACCATGAAAATGGTCAGAGCTGAATCTCACTTGGAATTAGAAAATCACTGGCGGTTAAAGGTTCAATTATAGCTGTAACCAAAGAAGCTGAAATAATGAATCACTATTTGCAGCTAATAACTAGTGCCCAGTGAAGCAAAGGGCATATGCTAACATTTAATGGATAACAGAATAAATTAGTATAAGATTTTTGGAAAGAAGCATGTTAAGAGGACAGTGGAGTATTCAAAAGAAACCTTGCAGCATCCCAAGCCCTGGAGTTAATTCTCTTACCTATGTTTCTTTTCACTTTATAGGCAACACTGCACCTGCACACTCAGTACCCCTGGAGTCTATGGAAACACCACACAATATTACAGAGTTTTTTATGTTGGGACTCTCCCAGCGGCCAGAGGTTCAGAGAACTCTCTTTGTGGTTTTCTTGATAATCTACACAGTCACAGTTTGTGGCAACATGCTCATTGTGGTCACTATCGCCTTCAGCTTCAGCCTGGCTTCCCCCATGTATTTTTTCCTTTCCAATCTATCCTTTATTGACACCTGCTATTCCTCTTCTTTGGCCCCTAAACTCATTGCTGATTCCTTGTATGAGGGGACAATGCTATCTTATGAGGGATGCTTGGCCCAGCTCTTTGGAGCTCATTTCCTGGGAGGTGTTGAGATCATTCTGCTCACAGTGATGGCCTATGACCGCTATGTAGCCATTTGCAAGCCCCTGTACTATACNACCACCATGACCAGGCACCTCTGTGTTGTGCTGGTGGCAGTGGCTTGGCTGGGTGGCTTCCTGCATTCATCGGTTCAGCTCTTTCTGGTCCTTCAGTTGCCCTTCTGTGGACCCAATGTAATCAATCACTTTGTGTGTGACTTATATCCTTTACTGGAGCTGGCCTGCACCAACACATATGTCATTGGCCTGCTGGTGGTGGCCAACAGTGGTGTGATCTGCCTGCTGAACTTCCTCATGCTGGCAGCCTCCTACATTGTCATCCTGCGCTCTTTGAGGTTCCACAGTGCAGAGGGGAGAAGGAAAGCTCTGTCTACCTGTGGGGCCCACTTCACTGTTGTTGCTTTGTTCTTTGTGCCCTGTATATTTAGTTATATGCGTCCATCAACTACTTTACCTATAGACAAAAACATGGCAGTATTTTATGGTATTCTGACACCTATGTTGAATCCACTCATTTATACTCTGAGAAATGAAGAGGTGAAAAATGCCATGAGAAAGCTCTTCACACGCTCAGAAATTATAAGCACCTGAGNGGCATAGAAGGCAATAGCAGTGCCTGTATTTCTCTAAGTGAAACAACTAGTTTGCCATTTTTATTACAAACATCACCTTATTACAGTTATCCATCCTCCTATCATCATAGGCTTTAAGTCTTGCAGTTTTTTCACTTAAATTGCAGTTTTATTATAGACTAGCTGTGCAAGATATATATGACCTGAATTATCATTATTACTGGTTTAGAATAAGGAAACTATGTTGCGTGATGTGATCAATTGACTTATCAAGTTATNTAGTTTCAAAACTCAATCAGTTATTTTTGACCAATTATAACCCGTTATGATAGGATTCTCTACTTTTTTAAAGGTATTAACTGTATATCTCAATAAACTGGGGAAATATGTGAGNCAATTTATGTTTCAAAGTGTTATTTCAATAAGTGATCTAGACAAAGCTTTTAACGCAGTTTCCAAACATAGGAAACCATTATCATTGTCTTTAAATGGCCAGACAAGTTGGGTCTGTGTGATAATTAATTAAGCTACAGAAAAGTGAAGAAAGACATGTCTGAAAATCCTTCCTGCTTAGTCACATATAAGCAGTCTTGTGTGCATACAAGATTGTATGTATCATATCCTTTATGACATTGGCAGCACGGCTTTCACAGTAGCTTAGACAGGTCAGGAGCTGAGCTCTGGAGACAGACCACAGTCTCTGTCTTAGTTCCTATGCTTATTGCTGTCAAGATCTTGAATAATCAACAAAAAGCCTATAAGCCCTTGATGCCTATCTTTAGAGAATGGGTAAGGCTATTTCAGGTTTTGCATGTGAGACCGTGTCATACTTACCCAGATGTGTCTGGTTTATTCCACTTAGCGTTATCTCTTCCACATCTGCTCGTNCTGCAGTGAATGATAGGATTTTCCACTTTTTAAAGGTATTAACTGTATATCTCAATAAACTTGGGGAACTATGAAGACAATTTATGTTTCAAGTGTTTTTTTACTAGGTGATATAGATAAAGCTTTTAATGCAGTTTCCAAACAGGAAACTCCTAACATATTTGATATTTGACAATTAAACAAGATAATCTAAATCATATTTTTAACAGTTTCCCACACATAGGAAACTATTAACATGTTTGATACTTTGTCTATCTCAGTTCCACCTCACATGTAGATTGCTGTCTTACCTTCACCAGTTTGAAATATATCCTGTCTTTAGAGCAGAATAACTTTTCTTTGGTGAGAAATAGGGAGTGGCATTTCCATTGGTTTGTTTGTTTGTTTATTTATTTATTTACTTATATTGATTAGGTTAGGTTCTTTGACAATTTCTTACATCTATATAATGTATTCTGATGACTCTCATCTTACCCTTTCCTGTCTCCCTCTGATTCCTAGTCCTCTCCCTACCAGTCTGTTTCACAGACAAAAAAACTTGTTTTGGTTTGTGACCCATAACTATTCTTATTATACATCTCAAGGGATTATTGTGTTCTGGAATATTTTACTGGAAAAAGAATTATTTTTTTACTTTCAAATTACGTGTATATGCACACGAGTGCATGTGAGTGCAGCTGCCCACTGAGGCTAGAGGTGTTGGATCTCTCTGTGGCTGTAGGTGGCTATGAGCTGCCTGACACAGGTGCTGAGAACTGAGTCAGTCCTATGCAAGAGCAGTACAAGCTCTGAACCTCTGACCATCTCTCCAGGCGCTGTGTGTTGATGTTTTCCTGTGTCATGGCTGCTTCTCAAATAATCAACACGGAGACTTAATATTAATTGTACAAGCTCAGGCTTATTACTAACTAGCTCTTACAACTTAAATTAACCCATTTCTATTAATTTATGTATTGCCACATGGCTTGTGGCTTTACCTGTCCTCCAGCATGTCTCGGTCAGTCTATGTTTCCTGGCGACTCCTCTGATTCTGCCCTTCTTCTTTCCAGAATTCTTAGTTTGGTTGTCCCTCCTATACTTCCTGCCTAGCTACCAGCCTGTCAGCTTTTTATTAACCAGTGAGAGTAATACATATTCACAGTGTACAGAAAGATTGTTCCACAACACCTGTATCTTGGAATTTTAAAGGCATACCCATGTTTATTCCATCATTTTCTTGTTTTATTTATTTATTTTTTGTTTGCATTTTTTTTAGTTTATTTATTTATTTTTAAATTAAAAAGATCTTCCACTCCTTTTACATACCAACCTCAGATCCCCCTCTCCTCCCTCCTCCCGCCCCACCGGTTTCCCCTCTCCTC
>LZPO01117309.1:8277-25165 GCA_001675575.1 Neotoma lepida
TAGTGCTCTACCACTGAGATAACTCCTCAACCCACAACATTTTTTGTTTTGTTTTGTGTTTTTGAGCCAGGGTTTCACTGTGTTTCGTAGCCCTGGTTGTCCTGGATCTCACTCTGTAGACCAAGCTGGTCTTGAACTCACAGAGACCCATCTTCCTCTTCCTCTGCCTCTTGAGTGTTTGAACTAAAAGTATGCACCACCACTACCCTGCTTCATAACATTTCTTATTTTGAATTTTAGTAAAAACTTTGACAACTATTGATCTAACCTTTAGCCTCTTTTGTTGGTACCATAGTAGAATGTATCAAGCATCTTAACCTGGAAGGATATTCTATGTAAACTCAAATGTTCTAAAAGGATGGAGTGAGCATACGGTAAAGTGAGACAATAAAACCTTTTCAGACCTCCAGGGATAGAGATATGATGATGGACCAACATCGAGGGCATCAATTTGCAATGCTACCAAAATCTGTTGAACTAGGATCTCATTTTAACATAATCTCCAANGAGTTAAAACTCATACTAAATCTTAACAACTGGGATTATAGACAAGCAAGGACCACATCTAGTGCTCTGCCAGAAAATAATTTGACAGCAAAGAAGCTACCAGAAGAGATAAGAATATCCCTCTCACCTGAGCAGTGGTGAGCCAAGATGGACAGGGAGAGGTATAAATACTTCATCTTCCTAACCTAGGCTTTTAAGTCAAACTGCAATGATTGATTGTACGTGTTGGTTTGAAAATTGAGTCCTAGGTACGTAAATATCATTTACTGTATGCCTCGAGAGTGCTTCTGGGTAAGATCAGTATTTCACCTGGTGCACTGAGTAAAGCGAATTGCCTTTCCCAGCATGGGCACGTATTGTGTGAATCTTTCCTGGCCCAAAGCACGGGTGAGGGGTTGCTTAAAGCAGCATGGACAACCACAAAGCAGTGGAAATCATTTTAAAGTTTCCTGCACAGCATGGATGACAACTTATCCATAGATGCATAGATGGACTCTCCCATTCAGTTAACCTCCCATACTTTATAAGATCTAGCACCTCTTTAAGATATAGCATGCTTTGTAAGATCTAGACAGTGAGATCATATGCAGCTTGGGATGAATGGCATTTGGCTAGCAGAGAGGTTCAGGATGAAGTAGCTGAGATCACAGAGGAGAGTCTAATGACTCTCCCTTCCCAACCCTTCCTGTGTAAGGAAACTTCAGCAGGCCTGATCTTGAGGTTTTCTTACAATCACAACTACTGAAGTTAAGATAGTAATGGCTGTTATGCTTAGAGGACACTCTTTTCCCACAGTGGGCTGTGCGGAACCCAGTGAAAACCTGGAGAGAATCAAAAGGCTGAGTGAATGATTCAGTCTGCTTATCATAATCTGAGATTGGTCCAGTGCTCCCATGCCTCANACTGGAGCTTCTGTCCTCAGCTCTCCTTCTTCCTAGGCATTCAAACTCGATATGACTCAGTATCAGTCTCTGGCCCCGACATAATGAGTACAGAGCAGGTAACTGTCCACCTTCATAATTATATATGCCAATTGCTTGTAGGCACTCAGTGAATCAGTTACCCATTGGGCCTGTTGGTCTCCAGAACCCTGACTAATGCCANTGCTGTTTCTTNACAGCTCCCTTATGAGACTGAAGCCAACAGAANATTTGCTCCCTTTCCTTCCCTTCTCTGTTTTGCCANCAAGTACTTAGGGAACTCATTCTAGCAAAGNNGTTTTCCTGGGTGTTCATTGCATTGCCTATCACAGCACATCCAGTGAAAAGTCAAGACACACAAGATTCCCAGGCCACACATGAACAATGTCTCCTTAATTTCCCCTAATCTTGTACTTTCCCAAGTGTGTGAGATGAAGAAAAGCGTGACTCTCTGTAAAGTAAAAGAGACTTTTAAAAGCTGCTAGCCGGAATTTCCATTTTTAATAAAGATGAAGACTCAGTTAATGAATTGACCCACAAGCCCATACACACATCTCAAAAAATTGAAAATCAACATCTGAAAAAATTGAAAACCAACATCAACATACCCAGAAAACAATATGTGGAGTGTTTGAAAACAAACATTTCNTATCAGATAACAAAGGATAGTGAGCTCAGAGAACCTTGAAAGAGGTGGGTACTGTGGTTGCACAGTTTACTAGCTTTGGGGAATTTCTAGNTCCCCTGAATAGAGGTGCAATCAATACAGAAAGTACTGAAAACTTTGACTAAAGGAAAGTCCAAGTGAAACCAATGGTACTGTGGGGAAGGTATCAGAAAATCAAGGAAGAGGCAAGATACCAGGGAATGGCCGCTATAGAAAAGTGAGTCAAGAAGAAAAACCTTAGAATGGAATGTGNAAGACTCCTTTTGTTTCTTCTCCTTTCTCTGGATTGGGGTTGGCAGAGGGGGATGTCAGTGAAGGAAGGGTAATTCCTGGCCACAGAGCAGAAGTGACCTCAATCCACTGGGGTTAGAGACATCATAAATAAGATAAAAGGAATGAGTTGGAGGGATTGTCTAAAGGAGTGGAGGAGTATTCATGGGTTTTGAAAGTGTGTGAATATTTTCCAAGAATCCAGGTACCACTTCTTTTTGCTTCTAGTGTATTCTTTTTCTTTTTCTTAAATTTTTTTTAAAATTTAAATGTTTTGAGACAAGGTTTCATTGTGTAGCCTGTCAGTCCTGAAACTTGCTCTGTAGAGCAGGTTAGCCTTCAACTTAGAGATCTACCTGTCTCTGCCTCCCTAGTGCTGGGAGGAAAGGCCTGCACCACTATTGGTTCTTTCACCTAGGATTTCAAACAGCAATTGTCAACAGTCACAGCCCTGATGTGTCATTTGCATACAGATGATATTGTAAGGGATTTAGAGGCAGTCCAGTCACCCTGGCAGCAGGCTTAGATTCAATCAGTTTTAGCCAGCTTATCTGAAGTGGGACTTCTGGACCCACAGGTATCCCCTACAAGTCTAAGCTGAGATTTTATCTCACCANCATCAGCTGGACAAGAACCCAGACCTTATGTATGTGATGGTCAGGGCTGCTTTCCAGGTAGTCCTCACATACCCACAACCTCCAGAGTGTACAAATACNTAGGTCCAAAACATATCAAGCCTCAGAAATNAGGCAACAATATTGGCTTAGATTCTAAAAGAGCAGTGTCTCAGGATGTCAGCTGGTTAAGATGTGAAGAAAGGATGTAGGAGCTGGGGAAGGGAGGTACTTGACCAGTGGTCCTTAATGGTCATTGATCAAATAAATCTTCAGCTCCNTAACAACCAGGAGATCTGTGATTCTGGGTGAACCAAGAGTGANGCACTGAGATCCTCACTTGCTTTAGGGGAACCTCATGTCTGGACAGATTAGGTTTACCAGAAAGTGAAGCAAGAAGTTTTATAGGGCTGAGTCTTGAGTGTCNGGAAAAAAATGCTAAGATATCAAGTTTGATTANATAGTCCATGATTAGTGGTGATTAAGATGAGACCAGCATCACTGAGGTGAAATCTTCTGAGAGCACANAGAAGCTGTGTTCTAGAGGNCGCCAACATTGTATCTCATGCTGGCAGCCGGACTTGGTAATGTGTAAGCATCATCCAGGTGGTACTGNTTGTGAAGGCATGAGGGGGTCGTGGATAGCAGCTGAGGCTTGGCNCTATGAGAGGCCAGGAAAGGCCATTGGTGAAGGTGCAGCCTTACTGGCAGTTGAAGGCCCAGAACTGAAGGGGTCATGCAAAGAAGTTGAGGCTTGGCACCGTGAAAAGAGCCTAGAAGAGGCTATTGGTGAGAGTGCATCCCAGTTACAACAGAAGACCCCAATGTTTTGGGGATGACAGTATCATGGGAAGACCANCAAGAACAGTAGCAGCAGTGGAGTGGAGCCAGCTGGTGCCTAGAAGACAAGCTGTGTGTGCTTCAGACAGCAGAGCCAGAGAAGTGATCCAAGCCCTTTGGAAGAATCCAGAATATCATGAATGGGTCCCAGATAAAGGACAGTTGGAATTTTGTTTTGTGTTGATTTGATTGTGACTGTGCCCTGATTTTTTCTGTCTTGAAGTAAGGGTATTTAACTGGAGCCCACAGTCATGAGACTTGAATGTTAAAGACTGTATTTTCTAAAGAGATTGGCTATTTCAAAGGAACTGAAATTTTAAATGTGTTTGAGTTTGTAAAGACTGTGGGGCTTTTAAAGTTATTTANGATCTTGGTGATGATTAAGAAAGGTAGGGTTGTAGTTTAATAGTGATGTGTTTGTGTATTAAGTTGACAAGGGGTCAGTTGTACTGGGTGGTTTTGTGTGTCAACTTGACACAAGCTAGAGTCATCAGAGGAAGGAGCCTCAGCTGAAGAAATGCCTCCTTGAGATNCAGCTGTAAAGCATTTTCTCAATTAGTGATCAATGGGGGAGTGCACAGCTCATGGTGGGTGGTGCCATCCCTGGGCTGGTGGTCCTGGGTTCTATAAGAAAGCAGGCAGAGAAAGCCAGGGGAAGCAAGCCAGTAAGCAACTCCCCTCCATGGCCTCTACATCNGCTCCTCCTGCCTCCAGGATCCTCCCCTGTTTGAGTTCCTGTCNTGACTTCCTTCAGTGATGAACAGCAATGCTGAAGTGTAAGCCAAATAAACCTTTTCCTCCCCAACCTTTCCTCCTCCTTTGGTCATGGTACTTCATTGCAGCAATNGAAATCCTAACTAAGACAACTCCAATTCAAGAGATCTGGCACCTTCTCTGGCCTATAAGCACACCAGGCGTGCATATACTGCACNTACNTACATACAGGCAAAACACTCATACACATAAAATAGAAATAAATANTTTTTATAAAAGCACANAGAGATGAGTCCAATTCTCTTATTTAAAACATTGATGACAAAAATATTGTGAATTTACCATCTGGAGCAATGAATTTATGCAACAAATATACTACTTATTTCACTCTAAAATTTCCCTGACAGCTGTGAAAATGAGGGTCTGGATGACCATTTTGANTTGTATAGATCTGGCCATTTTGTGTATCTTCCGAAGAAGGAGTAAACCCTGCTGCCTTCTTTGTTTCATGGCTATAATGAGTTACCATTCTATTTTACAATTAGCACCTTGTGCAAGGAGAAAAGTTATCTGAAGTACCCAGAAGAGTTGATTCTTAAGTCTTTGATATGATGAATGATCTTCCTTGCCTTTATTCTTCTTTTAAAATTTGAACAATTTCTACAAGCAGTCAGGAGCCAGAACGGCTTTCTTCTTAGTACCTATGAATATTTAGAAAGTTCAATGACCATGCNAAGGAGCACTACAAATGGATCTTATTAACCACTTAAAATATTGATTTGCTTAAGTATTCTTAGATAAAACTTTGCAATTTTGAATTATATTTAATATTACTTNGTAATTGATTTTTACAAGTGGGTAATAAATGCAATATGCCTTTTATGAAGATGTACTGGTTAGTTTTATGTCAACTTGACACAAGCTAGAGTCATTTTGGAAGAAGGAACCTCAGTTGAGGAAACATCCTTCTCTAGATTAACCTATGGTGTATTTTCTTGATTTATGACTGGCATTGGCTTACTGTGGATGGTGCCACCTCTGGGCTGGTGGTCCTGGGTGCNATGAGTAAGCAGGTTGAGCAAGCCATGAGGAATAAGCACTAAGCATCACTCCTTCCATGGCCTCTGCATCCATTCCTNCCTCCAGATTCCTGCCTTAAATTCCTGCCCTGACTTNCCTGGATGATCAGCTACACGCTGTAAAAAGAAGTAAACCCTTTCCTTCCCCAAGCTGATTTTGGTCATGATGTTTTTATCATAGTAATAGAAAAGTAACTAAACCANTAGATAAGTGGTTTTTCTCTGCCTATTTTATCTTAGCTGAAAAAATATTATTAACTTTGGGTCTTAATTAGCATTGATAGCAAACTTAACACAGCATAAACTCACCACAAAAAAAGGTGTGTTGACTAATTGAGTAATTGTCATTATCAGCTTGTTGTGTGGACATGCCAATGAAGGACTGTTTTATTGTCTTAATTGATCTAGGTTGGCTGAGCCCACTGTCAGTGACACCCGGTCTTGGGATGTATAAAATAGCTGGCCAGGCATAGTGTGTGAGTGAACCTGTGAGTGAGCCAGCAAGCGGCTTTCCTCCATGGGTTCTGCTTCAAGATTTTGCTTATGTTCTTGCTCTAACTTTCCCCAGTGTTGGACTGTGACAAGGAAATATAAGAAATAAACCTTTTCCTCTACTATGTTTCTTTTACTCAGAGTATTTTATCAGACCAACAGAATGAAAGTAAAACACTTGGGAACTTAAAAAATTCTATGTGACTGTGTCTGTGTGTGTATGTGTGGATGCGAGTGTAAGTGCTTTTGGAGGTCATGAGGCATTGCCTGATATCCTGGAGCTAGAGTTACAGGCAGTTATGAGTCAAACCTGAGTCCACTGTAGGAGCAGTACACCTCCTAACTGATGGACCATCTCTCTAGCACAAGTTTTGAGCATTTTTGTTCCTCATTGTAAAAGAAAAGTCATAGAAAACATTCAGTTTTTAAGGGAGTAAACGGTTGCATAGCATGAAGCAAATGTAATAACACTGACTTTTGCAGCTGAGACTATTACAAGAATGATTTCACTCAAAACAAGGTAAAGCTCCTCAGACAGAACACTTGAATTAAATGTTTAGTGTGTAGAGCACTTTGGTGTCTGGGAATTTAGAGATAATTATCACTGACTTTGAAAGCTAGTTAAATAAACATGCCAAACAGTCGTGTTTTTGATCTGTTTTCCTGGTNTTTATGAATGTCTTTATAATTTTTAACTTTTTTTTCTGAAAAACACAATTAGTTTTTATAATGAAAAAAAATTTCTCCTACGAATCAAATTGCTTGTGTTTTTGGATATTGGATATGGATCAAGTACTGTGGAGTTACCAATAGTCATAACATAAAAATGAAACCCGTGGGTAAAATCAAAATGTAACGTTTAAGAGAATAAGTTTAAGTGAATACATGGCAATACATTTTTTATTTTATTTATTTATTTATTTATTTATTATGAGACGTAACTTTATGCATGTGTCCAAAAAAACAATCTGTTGTGTGGTTGTATTCCTGTGAAGACATGAACCAAAGCCTACTCACCCCAAATAAGGAACCAACCACAGACCAAAGTATGGATACCACTAAAGTCTAACTTGGTGAGCCGATGAGTTTTATTGGGGTAACTTACAGGAATATGGACGGGGCGTTGCTTACAGGAGCAGAAATGACTCAAAGACAACTTCACCACCAAAGCCCACCCCAGCATGGACAAAGGCTCAGGAAAGCTGGAAATCAGGTATCTATTCACAGCTTGTAGCTAGCGCGCAGACTGCAGATTGTCTCCTTCAGCTAGCTCAGTGGGTCTAATTTCTACAGCTCCTCTTGTCTTTCTTTTACCTATCCTTACAGTTTCTATAAGCTTGGTGAGGTAGGGTCTAGTATTTTATCAGGGGCTTTTCAGGGACTTCCTAAAGCATTGTCCTGAGCTTAAGGAGCTTACCTGTCGGGTAGATCACTTCCCCTCTCCTTACAGTTTGTTGTTTCACTTCCCTTTTAACATCATGAGTCTTAATGAGTTTTCTTCTAAAACAGACTGTTGCGGAATATTATTTTAAGGTGTGTTACTTTTGTTTATGTTGCATTTGCTTAACTCTGTGAAGCTGTGTTACTGTGCCTGATCTAAAACACCTGATGGTCTAATAAAGAGCTGAACAGCCAATAGTGAAGCAGGAGAAAGGATAGGCGGGGCTGGCAGGCAGAGAGAATAGATAGAAGGAGAAATCTTGGAGGAAAGGAAGAAGAAATTCGAGAATGAGAGGAGGACTCCAGGGGCCAGCCACCCTACCACCCAGCTAAAGAGCCACACAACCAGCAACAGAGTAAGAAGGAAAGAAAAGGTATACAGGAATAGAGAAAGATAAAAGCCCCAAGGCCAAAGTAGACTGGATAATTTAGAAAAGCTGGCAAAGGCTGGAGAGATGGTTCAGCCATTAAAGGCTAGGCTCACAACCAAAAATATATGAAAAGCAGGCAAGAGCAAGCTAAGCTAAGCTGGGCATTTATAAGTAAGAATAAGCCTCCTCTTATGATTTATTTGAGAGTTGGGTGGCAGGTCCCCCCAAAAAATAAAGAGCCAAAAACCAACCAACAACAAGATAGAGTTTTTAATCTCAGAGGAAACTGCTGCACAGCAGTATAAATGCAAAGTATTTGTTGAGAAAATGACTTTAGGGGGTTGCCGTGGTCATTGCAATACAACAGTGGCTAAGACAGAAAGCTGGTCCCAGGAGTGGGGCATTGCTGTAACAGGCCTGATCATGCTCTTTGTTGGAAGACTATGGAAGACTTTGCAATTTTGGACTAGAAAAGTGATTGGATGCTTTAAGCAGGGCTTGATGGACCATCTTAGTAGGAGCATGAAAGACAATTCTGAGGGCTAAGCCCCAAAAGTTCCAGAGGGGAAGTATATTAATAACTGTCCCATAAACCACTTCTGTGATATTTTTGCAAAGAATATGGCTGTTTTTTAACCTTGTCCTAAGAAATCTGCCTGATGCTAAAATGAATAGTTTTGGATTAATGGCATTGGCATGATACAGCTATCGGCCGTTTGGGGCCATTGTGGAATGTGGTGTTTTGAATAAGAATGGCTGCCATAGGCTCATATATTTGAATGCTTAGGGAGTGGCAAAATTTGAAAGGACTAGAAGGATTATGAGGTGTGGCCTTGTTGGAGGAAGTATGTCATTGAGGGTGGGCTTTGAGGTTTTAAAAGCCCATGCCAGGCCCAGTCTCTCTGCCTCTCTGCCTAAGGATCAGGATGTAGCCCTCAGCTATTGTTTCAGTACCTGCCATGATGGTAATAGACTAATCCTCCAAAATTGTAAGCAGACATCCAAATAATGCTTTCTTTTGTAAGAGCTGCTTTGGTCATGATGTCTCTTCGCAGCTATAGAGTAGTAAGACAAGCTACAGTAACACTAACAATTCAAAAAGAAAAAAGTCTCATATTATTATTCTGTGGTATTATTATAACCTTTTGATATTTAGTTGTGAAATAGCCTAGCCTAATGTGACCATAGGCATGGACACTTCTGATTGAATAAGCCTAGAAAATCTGACAACCAAAAGAGAAGTCTTGATTTGAAAGAGATTAAAATCTAATTTATTGCAATCTGTCATAACCAAGAAAGCACTCCACAATTAAACAGCCTGGGGTCACAAAGGGCTTTCTCAATTTCAGGCATGTAGCACACAGATAGACCAACAGCACACTGGTAATATCTTCAGTTTTACAACCCCAGGCAAAGGTTGAAAGCAAACCAGAAGCACAAAAACTTTCTAACTCAGATCTCTAAGAACTGTTTTCATTATCAGTGGATGCAACATTCTTAATTAATTTGAGCATACAAATAGAAACAAGATAAACAGTACACATGAGATTTGCTGTCATTTCTCACTCGTTAGAGAATATATTTCTATTATCTATCTGACAGATATCATCAAAGAGTCACAGCATAAAATCAGTTTTCTAATCACTGTTGTCACTGTGGTTGAATAAATTATCTTGTTGTGTAAACCACACATACACACAATGTCAGAAAAGTTTAAAAATATAATTATATTTGTTTATTTTTATTTGTATGGGTATTTTGTCTGCACACATGTGTCTGGTGCTTAAGCGGCCAGAAAGGGCATTGGATGCCCTGGGTCTGGAGTTATGGACAGTTGTGAGCTGCCATGTGGGTATTGGAAATCAAACCCGGGTCTTTGGAAGAGCAGCCAGTGATTTTAAATGCAGAGCTATCACTATACCCTCATGTCAACAAAGATTAAATTTCATTGCTGTTTGAGCATTTCTTCAGATGTTTAAATAAAAGGGAAAAAAGTAATAAAACACAAAGAAATGTGAGCTAAGGATTAGAAAACCCATGAGTCATGCATGTGTAACAACCCAGCTTCTCAGGTTACTTCACTGAGGATTCTGTGGGCCTCTGAAATTGATAAAATATTTTCAAAACAATAAGTCCATAACCCTAATATAAATATAAATGTTAATTTTTGCATAGTTACCAATAAACCAATAAGTCTTTAAAAATGTTCCAAAAATAGATTCCAAATTTTATGTGAGTTTGTATGTGTGCACATGTGTGGGTGCATGTGTGATGAGTGTGCTATGTCAGAAACAGACAAATGTGTTTTTGCCTTTCTACAATATCAGAATGTACTGAATATTAAATTCACAAGCTACATTTTTGGTATAATTCACCAAGCAATCATGCTTTTTCTCAATGGCTTGGCAACGGTCAATCACAGGCTCTTTTATTCCAGTCTTAATTATTATTATTAATTCTTCAGATCACAGATTACATTTCACACAATATCTTTATATCTACATGTACACACAGACACACACACACACACACACACACCACACATTCAAACCATATGCACACACTACACACATACACACGAATATACACCACACACAAACCATATACACATATATACACCACACACACTCACATATATATATACATCACACACATGCACACACACTATACACACACATACACATAAACCACAGACACATACACACCACACACATAAACACATACATTTACAGCATACAAACACACATAACAACACACACATACACATTTACACACCACACACACACAAACCACAAACACCCACAAATATATACANACACCCTTTTACGCCACACATACACACAAATACCACACACACATTTATACACATCACACACACATACACATCACATACAAACCACAGACACATATACACACATACACACTACAGTCATATACATCACACACACACATATTCACACACACATTAACATACATACTACACACACATGCACACATTCACACCACACACACACACACACACACTGTAATCATAATCAATGCTGAAACAAATTTACCAAGAGAGGTAAATATACTAACAAATTTATGACCCCAAATCTAGTGTGTCTTTTCTATTTGTATTTGTCTTTTCTACATTTGTTTGCTCAAATCAAGTAAAACTTTTGTGTTCACAGGCAGGAACTGTTCTTATAGATCTAAATTTGCAGATAGATAATGTTCTAATTTGCTTTCCTGTTGCTGTGATAACTCTGACCACAAGCAGCTGCAAGGAGAGGCTTTGTTCTGTTTACATTTCCAAGTTGCAATCCATTGGAAAGGGAAGTTGGGACAGGAACTTAAGTAGGAACTGAAGCAGAAACCATGAAGGAACACTGGTTATTGAACCACTTCCTAGCTTATGCTCAGCTAGATTTCTTTTACAGTTTATAACCACAGACATGTAGAATGATGCCACCCACAGTGGACNTGGCTTCCCTTTATCAATTAGTAATCAAGACAATGTCTGTTGCTGTTTGTTTTGCTTTTTGGGGGGCCCACCACCCAGCCTCCAAATAAATCACATACGGCAGCTTACTCTTAATTATAAATGTCCAGCCTTAGTTTGTCTTGCTTCTTGTCATCTTTTCTTAACTTAACTTGTCCCATGTACCTTTTGCCCCTGGGCCTTTCCAGTTCTCTTACTTCTGTAAATCTTACTCTTACTCTCACTCCATGGCTTGCTGTGTAGCTGGGTGACTGGGTGGCTGGCCCCTGGAGTCCTCCTCCTTCTCTTGTTCCTTCCTTTTCTCCTGTCTCCTCCCAGATTTCTCCTTCTATTTATTCTCTCTGCCTGTCAGCCCCACCCAACCTTTCTCCTGTCTTTCTATTGCCATTCAGTTCTTTATTAGACATCAGGTGTTTTAGATAAGACACAGTAACACAGCTTCACAGAGTTAAACAAATGCAACATAAACAAAAGTAACACACCTTAAAATAATATTCTACAACAAATGTCCCTGCAGATATGGTCTTAGGCCAACCTGATCTGGACAATACTTCAATTTGGGTTCCTTCTTCTCAGGTGACTCTATGTGGTATCAAGTTGTGAGAAGTGTGTGTGTGTGTGTGTGTGTGTGTTTGTGTGTGTGCATGTATATATAATATATACACATGTGTATGTATGTATATGTAGATGTATATGATGTATACATATATGATGTATATGTGTAGAAATAAATGTCTGTGTGTTTGTGTGTGTGTATGTATTTGTATATACATGTGTATATGTATATGATGTATATGTGTATGTATAGATATGTGATGTATATGTAGATGTATGTGTATGTGTGGATGGATGGATGGAGTCAGCCCAACCAGTGCTCATACTTCCTGAACCTCTCACTTCCCCTTTGCACTAATTAACCAATTACTTCAAAGTGTCAAGTCAAGCTTCCAACAATGGGATGAGATTCAGTCTCTGTCAAGGTCATGGATGAAAAAGAGAGGACATTTGGGAAGTATATTCGCTAGCCCAGTTTAGCTTCTGGTGCTCCTTTTTACAAAAAGAAATTGCTCTGCCAAACTACTTTTTCTTTGTTTGTGTGTTCCCTTCTGAGACACTGAGCTTGTTCTTCTCCCAACGAAGTTGATGATGAAAAACTAACCAGGACAGATGCCAAATGTTTTAGCACCCTTTAGGATAATAAAATGTAATTTTTGAAGCCATATTTTCCTAAAAGCAGAAATTGAATGTATCACTGCACAAAATTTTTATTTTAATTTCTAAGCATGGTAATAGTAACATTCTACAATTTACTGAGTTGCAAAATAATCTAGTAAAAGACACACAAAAGTGCTATAGATTGAGATAATTTCCAAAGAGCAAGTAGAGAGTGACAGCTAGAGAGTGACTGAAATCCACCTAGCTGTTTTATTTTGACAATTTTAAAGTATTTCACACTTTTCCCTAAACAAATAAAAAAATTTAGCAAAATATTGACCCAAGGAAACCGGGTACCAACAGTGGTGAGAACATCTAAAACAACAGGAGGGAGACAAGGACAGAAAGGGAAAATCGAGTAAGACAAGATGTTATAAAAGAATGCGAATTATTCAGAGAGTGTTGGCAAGTCAACAGAGTCCAAATGTGAGAGTTCAGCCAAGGAGAACGGCAGTAGGGAGGGATGAGAAATGGAAGCGTTATCTGTGCTACTGTTTGTAATGAGAACATAATCTTATGTGATATGACCATGTCAATCTATCTACACTAATGTATTGTATATTAATACATTAATATATAGTAGCCATTTAAATATATGTAGAAAATGCTGAAAATCATACATAATCGAGGATATTACATAGGGATGGAATGTTCTGGAAGTGGTGGAAATGGAGAAGAAATGTCAATGCAAGAGCAACTCCAGGTGGAGAGTGGGATCTGAGAGACTTTAGAAGGAAGAGAGGAAGTCATTATAACTCTTGTTATTTGCCTGCATAAGGCTATAGTCAAGATTCACTTTGTTCATGTTGGAGTACTGCTTTAGCCCAAAGCAAGTGCAGGTAGATTTGAATTTGCTGGGTGAGATTTGCATATGAATGTGTGCAAGTTGGTGACTTGTGACTGAGTCACATCTGTATATAGGAAGCCACCGTTAAATAACTTTTGTTATGGAGAATTCATTGTAGAGAGGGTCTTGTGCAATTAGGCAAGCCATCCAAAACCAAGCAAAAGGTTTTTGTTTTTGTCACAATATGTGCATCTAAATTTTAGAAGTAGCATGATACAAATTGATACACCAGAATTTAATCAATACATTTTAATATCATAATAAAAAGTGGCTTTTCCCCAACTAGACACCAAGGTTACGAACTAGAGCCTTTATGACTTTTGTCTCCTTATTTGCTTTACCTACTGGAAGCATACGTTAGATACCTTACAACTTAGAATGGTTATCTTTATAACAATAATTTGATAGTGTAAATTACTGCTCTCTGTTTTTAACAGTATTATAAACATGAACATTTGTGAATCAAACTTTAAAAATAAGAGCAAGCTATCACAAACTGTACTCCCATTTTTTTTTGGACAGGCAGAGAATGATGTTGTGACACAAATGACATTTTTTCTGCCTCCCCCAGAATATTTTTAACTGAGCGGCCATGGGAGATATTGTAGTCATAAAAACACAATTCAGCAATGATTTTATTCTAGCAGAATTTTTATTATAAAGATGTTAAGTCAAGGGAAATGGTTTATGGTACTGCTGTTTCAAAACCTTGAACAGTGCTCTCCTCCCTGCTTTTAGGACAATCTCTTAGAAAAGACATCGAGACCTTGCTGAGAACAGAGTGGTGACTGTTCTTTTATTTCTCACATCTTCAATCATGAATTTACGACACGACTTTGAAATATAAAGCACATTTCATTAAAATAAATTCTACTTTTGAAACTCCTGATATCAAAAGGCTCTCTCTAGTGCTCTTCATGATGAGAAAATGAATATCTATTTTTTCAATTAATAAGAGATAGGATAATCTGTCTTAATTGATAAACTGATTTTACTTGGAAGAGAAAGTGTGTAGCATTATTTAACTGCTGATCTAGAGTGGGAAGGGCAGATACATGGTGTGAACTCCACTGTTCATCTAGTCTTTTTCCAACCTAGAAGATTACATCCCAGGGTTAGATATTGGTGATTGAGCAATGAGCCTTTTGTTCACTGTGGCTAGAAATGACCTCAGTGTCATCCTGAAACCAGCTGGAGTGAGCATATGAAAGAAAAGCTATTTGCTAACCACGATGTAACGGTCTAGCAGGAATCAAATAATTTAACTATGAAATTTTTATTTCAAATAGTATTCTTGCCACTGTAATAGGCATTCTTCCTCTCCTTCTACTGTTATACTGCTATGGAGATTAAATGATAACCCAAGCAACAATAACAAAAAAAGTTACTACTTAATGGTTACAATGATGGGATTCAATCCTCCATGTTCTTTGACATTGATACTGTCTATAATTTCTGAAGCTATAGGTAAGATCTCCCTAAACATTTCTATCAAAGATGTTGATTGGTAGAGTTGTTTTGTTTCCAGATTTGAGAAAAATATTACACTTAATCATGTCTACCCAATATGTCTATTGTAAAATCTAAAGATAAGAACCAAAATGCATTTTATCTTATATTCCTGAAAGTATATCTGTTTAACCTATATATGTAAAACTATGCCTTTGTTGGTTATCCATATGCATGGAAAAAAAACACTTCTAACACAGAAAAAATATTCTATTATCTTTACCTGCCTACATTCATTGTAAACATGAAAATAGTTAAAGTAGTCACAAAGTAAAATAGGCAAAGGGTACAGGAAACATAGACCCAGAACCCTACTGTTGACATCGAGAATATGAACTGATTCTTGTAATAGGAGGCACAACTCAGAGCATTCTCAATCCAGATTTATAAGCTCAGATCATGAGTGTCTATTTGGGTGACTATATAAAATATGACAGGACATTTCTAGTTACTCAATAAGTATTTGCTGTCCATCCTCCCTTTAGACACAAGAACTATGTCACATGTCCTATTCACAGCTGAACCCTCATCCTCAAGACAGACAATGACAAGTTTGGTGCATGTCATGAGGGGGTGTTATTAACAGCTGATTAGATTACCTAGAGAAAATATTCAAGTATCCTGATTGGTTGTAATAGCTTCCATGTTTACCTTATGTGATGATTTAATATTAGTGGAGCAGTAGGAAAGGGTATAAAATCTAGTTGAGGAGATCAGTGTTTCTTTCTAGGCAATACACCTTAAAATTCAGGAACCCATGCACTTATATGAACTTAATAGGACAAAACACAATGGAATTTTGATCGGGTGGTGATAAATCAGATAAATAGAGGTAACAAGGACAGCCTTGTAGAATGAGAGTGTTTAAGAGGAAAAGCCACTCTATGAAGAGGGTCAGCCTATAGAATTTCTAAGGTGACCCTGATGACATCTATAACATTATTACAAGGATGCTCGAGGTGAATCCCTGGTGCTACTGCAGACTGAAAATTCTNGACTTCATATATCCATCTTCACAGCCAAGGATACTGTGAATTGAATGAGAATGTCCCCCATATGTTCAGACATTTGGACACCTGGTCCCTGGTTGGCAGCCCTATTTGGGGAGATTTAGTGGGTACAGCCTTGCTACACAAAGTATGGCACTGGGGGCCATCTTCGAGAGTTTATAGTCACACTCCACTTCCAGTTTGCTTTTTCTCTCAGCTCTGATCAAGCAATTAAAAGATGTGATCCCTGTCCTTCCAGATTCCTGCTTCCTGCCATACCTTCCTGCTATGATAGACTCTCCCCCTCTGGAGTCACACACACAAATAACCTCGGCCTTAAGTTGCTTTGGTCATGGTGTTTTATCACAACAACTGAAAAGTAACTCATGGAAAGATATTGGTCACCCCATATTTCATCCATCCCTAGAACTCCTCTGTTTTATAACACCTGCTGACTTTAGATTTGGAAAGTATGACCTGCACAATGGCTTGAAATGTGTCTTTTAAGAGTCATACACTGGAAACGTGAACCCCAGTGTTGTAAGGTTAGAAGAGGACCCGTTAAGCAGTCATTAGGTTGCAAGCATTCTTCCCTCACGGATGGATTTACGTTGTTATTGCAGAAGTAAGTTTCTCACTGTGACATTCCTTTCCCTAATGAGATGGTAGGCTTGTGAAAAAGCAAGCTTGCCAAAGTGTATTCTCAATGTATGCTTCTTCCCCTATATCCCCTACAGATGACACAGCAGAGTGGTGTTTGTCAGATGGTGACAATGTAAAGAATAAACCTCTGTTCTTCATAATTTCCCCAATGGCTGATATTTTGATATAGCATTAACAAAGTTAATAGGACTATAATTCTGTTTCACTCAAGACTCAGTGGGTGGGTTTCCACAACCTCCCACTCATTAGCTAACATAACATCGTCTT
>LZPO01117309.1:60092-77754 GCA_001675575.1 Neotoma lepida
AGTGTGAGGCATAGCCTTCCCACTGAGTGCTGTGTGCTTCAGAATTGTAATTTAAGATTGGCTTGTGAAATTGCCCACCAGGCAGTCCCTTCACAGGGCTATAGGCAGAATTTGGGTCAGAATCTTGCTTCTCTGCATAAAAGAAAGCACAGAGAGAAGTAAGTGGAAGTCTTGGCAAATATTCCCCTCTGTTCCCACCTCCTTCACATAGACTCTTCAGGGCAGTGATGGACGTTCTTGCTATCTTCCCTCTTTTTGGTTGGACCGCAAACATGCAGCTGGATTTAGAGAACTTGTTTCCTAAGGTCAGGTAACAGACTCTCACACCTCTAGTGTCTACAAATAGAAAATGACTAAAGGAATAAGCAAAATAGAACCACTTATATATCTGCCAATCAGTGTCCCTGCTATGTAGACAGCACGAAGTCTTCCGAAGAATCACAGAAATGGTCAACTGGAACCTGTGTGAATTCTTTACCCTACAATCTCTGGTCTTCTGGGCACATGTTACCAGAAGCTGAGGGACCCAGCTTGCCATATTCTTAGAAGGTAGTTATTGTACTGTATTCTTACACCTTGATCTTTATTCTCCCTACCTACAGAAAAGGGAAATAATATTGCCTGACTCATGATCCATGTGAACAGCATAAAGAGAGAGGTCTTCAAGAAATAATAGCTCTCTATCATGAATTCCTGACATGCAGATGGTGATGAGGAATCTTTATCATACCCAGAAGTAGCAGGAAGGCCAGTTCACTATAATTTCCACTGGAGAGGTAGTCCTTTTAAATTTCATTCGCTGATCACCATCTAAGAGAGAAACCCTTTTTTAAAAGATTNATTTTTATTATTTTTAAGTGATGTGGATTTTAAATTATTATTTAATTATTTGTACATATGTGTGTTTATCTGTACAGGGGTGCAGATGCCACTGAAAACCAGCAGAGGGCTTTGGATGTCTGAGAGCTGCAATTGGTTGTGTACTGCTCTCTGTGGATGCTGGGAACCAAACTCAGGTTCTCAGCAAATGTAGTATGCTCTGTTAACCACAGAGCCAACTCTCCAGCACAGAGCTTTAAAAGGTAGCCTTGAAGCGCCACTAACTGTCAAACAGATAATACTTTAAAAAATGTACTCTTTCTTCTCTGAGTTCAACTTGGAAATAAATGGCCATGTTGTGTCTGCCGTTCCACCCTCACAGTTTTCTGTTCAGTGTAAGCAGACAAATCTTAGGGTTTGCTTTGTTCAGTTATGAATTTATTTATTTTCAGTTGGTGTAATAACAGTACACATTTGTGGGTATAGTTTGACAATTCAGTGTATGTGCACAATGTGAAGTTATCAACTCAGAAAAGTAAACAGCTTTTCCATCTGCTCACATATTTACTATTTCTCTGCACTGANAGGCTTTGTGTACCTCTCTTCTGGTTCCCCAGAAATGATGATAGTAGGCAGTTTAAACTAGATTCATCCTCCTGTGATATAGAACACTAGAATGCATTCCTCCCAGCTCTNTATATTTTGATACCCACTGTCCAGCTTCCTTCCTTCCTTCAAGCTCTCACCTTTCCTTTCCTAGNAGTGATCAGTATCCCATTCAGTTCTATTATGGTCTACTTTGAGATCATTTATATTTTTTGTAGTTTCCATTTATGAAATAGAATATGTTATTTGTCTTTCTGTGCCTGCTATTCCACTTCACATAAGCCCCTCCACCCACTTCCAGACATTTTGCTACAAGGTTGAATAATATTCTATTGTTTATATACCTATGAAATTTTCTTTATCCATATATCTACTGCTGGGTACCACAATTGTTTGTATATTTTGTCTTTGTGAATGGTGCTACAATAAACATGGAATGTAGGTACATTTCAATAAGCTGTGTTTTGTTTTCTTTGGATATAGTCAGAATTTCTGGGTCATTTGGTAGTAGTATTCTCTGTTGCATCCTCACTAGCATTTGTTTGTGCTGTTTTAACAACAGCCCTCCTGACTGGGTGCTACCTCAGTAGTTGGGATTGACATTTTGCCTATGATTCCAGGTACCCTGTGTTTCCCATATACCTGTTGGTAATTTTAATTTGTTTAATCAGTAGTGTTCAAACTTGAGTGAAAGAATCATCTAGAACACTGGCTGAAACACGGGATACTGGGCTCCAACTTGGGTATTTCCAATTCAGTAGACNAGGGAAGGGGCTCCTGAGTCAGTCCTAAGACTTTCCTCAGAATGTTGGTGACCTTTCTGTGGGNACACACTTTGTCAATCACTATCTTAAATTTTCAGTCCTTGGCATCTCCAATTTGCTGTGTTCTACAGTGCCCTCAGAATAAATATAGACATCTTAGTTCAGCATCCAAGAACTCAAGCCATCTTTCTAACTTATTTCCAAGCCATGACTCTTCTAGAAATTTCCATCTCAAAAAAGCTCTTTCACCAAACTCACTTCACTTTGAGCTTCTGTCCTTTGCGCACAGTCCTCACAGTGCTAGTCTGTCCTCTCCACTCGTCCACAAAACAAAGTTTAATCTAACTAAGTTGCCCTCACCAATCACTCTCAAGTCCTCCAAACTCATTTGTCCAAGGCTACTGAATTCCTGTTTCATCCTCCGCCAACCTTCAGTCATTTGTCTCNTATTTCNGTCATTAATCAAGCTCTCTACTATTTCTTGTCTTCTTTAAAATGAAGCACTTATTTTTTGCTTTCCAAACTTGCCCCTGAGGTACCAGAGGACACTCTTATGCAATTTTGCTTTTCCCAGAGCACAGTGCCTTAACATAGATGGCATTCAATAAATAATTAACTATTCCCTGATAGGAATTATAAGAAGTATTCTTTTCTCCCTGCTGGCAAGACATTTAGACAATTTCAGTAACACTAAAACTAAGTGGGGTAATATAAAGACACTCTTACATTTCATTTGAAAACTTGGTACCCATAAGCTATGTTAGCTCAAGGCAGTAGAAATCAATTTGAGAAAGTATAAACCAGCAGAATTTACTGTGTGGAAGAGGGAATTCGTTGCTTTCATTGGTGTTGCAGGATAACCTGCTTCCCAATGAGGTGTTGCTGCACGTTGGTATGTGCCTATTAAAAATGCCTTTTTAATAGAGAATGGTGTATTTTCCCCATCTCTTGACAATAGTTTTTGAATACCTAAGAAGATTAGGAGAGTTAAATATAAAAGAATATTTTAAATGACAATGGTATTGCATCGGAGGCAGAGAAGTTGGTAAGAAGGACACTTACTGATAGAGTTGGCTGGGCCTAAGGTGTAAAACCATCAAATGGCCCTGCTTCTGGAGTGATCTATTTATGATGGAATGATCTATTTATGATGGAGTGATCTANTTATGATGGAGGCTTTGAGTAGTACATTGCNCTGCTGGCATACACACAGGAACTGTGTGTAGTTCTGTGAACTCCATTTGTGACCTTCGCCTGCTTACCACCTTGTACATATGTCAGTAAAATTTTATTTTTAATTGTCTGTTTAAAGGAGAGGTACTTGAAGTTNTCCTGCCCTTGAGGTCCACATAGAGCAGTGAAGACAGACACAGATGAGGCATGTCAGTGTGATGCGCAGGGGAGAGGTGGAGGCACTGAGATGCAGGGGAGGGGTATGAATAGCCCCTGAGAGGGAGAGAGGAAGAGAAATGACAGCTTTGACCAGCTTTTGGGTTGTTGAAGTGATTTTTTTCTCTTTTGAACATGAAAATTAATTTAAAATTTATTCTTAATTTTTTTAACTTAAACATGCTAATGAAGATTTATTTATTTTTATTTTATGTGTATGAGTGTTTTGCCTGAATGTATGGAGGACAGAAGACGGAATCAGGTGGCCTGGAATGAGAGTTACAGATGGTTGTGTGCTGCCTTGCGGGTGCTGGGAACTGAACCCAGGTCCTCTGGAAGACCAGCCAGTGCTATTAACCACTGAGTCACTTCTTTATCTCTCCAAGCCCTGCCCCACCCTTTTTTGAGACAGTGTCTCACTATCTAGCCCTACCTGGCCAAGAACCTTCTCTGTAGAGCAGGCTCCTGCCTTTGCCTCCTTGAGCTGGAATTAAAGGGGTATTCNATCATGCCTGGCCCTAAATGGTCTTATTCATAAGGGGAAAAACTGTATCTAATAAGTATGGAAATTAAATGAATTCCTGTCTTCAATATATCATCTTTGTAAAGTTGCTAACAAATGTACAGCTCTGCTGTTTTGCAAGACTGGACCATCTGATCTTTGTTGCATCACTGAACTTGAACCTGACCACAGCAAACTGTGTAAACCTATCGATGGAGATGATTAACCTCAAGTTATCTTTGTTCTCATGTGTCTAAAAATTTCTAGTGAAGTTTTTGGGAAATAAGCACACTTATTACAGATGATCATCTCCACTAAAAATGTAGTTTTTATTGGTTCTTATTCTACTTCATATGTAAATATTCTTTCACCAAACTTAGCATGCTGTGTATTTAAAAATCATAGCATTGCAGTATCCCTGGTGTGCAGACACAAGTGTGTTTGTGTATGTGTGTGTGTGTGTATGTGTGTGTGTGTATGTATGTGTGTGTATATGTGTGTGTGTATGTGTGTGTTTATGTGTGTATATGTGTGTGTATGTGTATGTGTGTGTGTATGTGTGTGTGTATGTGTGTAAATGTGTGTGTATGTGTATGTGTGTGTGTATGTGTGTGTGTATGTGTGTATATGTGTGTGTGTATGTGTGTGTATGTGTGTATGTGTGTGTGTAGGATTGAGCTTAGGATCGCATCCCAACTTTGGGTTGCTTTCTTAAAGTGTTTATGTTGCATTAAAAAATCCACAAATATTTTGATAATTTAAGTTGACACCAATGATACAGCTGATAAATTTTATTTTACTTTTTTACAAAAGTAAATGGGAGAGNGCTATCTGTGCTGTGAATCCTTCTTGCTAGCTTTCTTGTATGGATGGTGCGTGAGTAGTGTCAGGCAACAGTGGGGTGAAAACGAGATGGCTTGGGTCGCGCCAGGCATCATCTGCCTTGGTTTATTTTTCAGTTCTGTGTTTTCTATCACGTTTGAAAGTGTGAATTTAAGCTCTTGTGTTGTTGCAGTTTGCACATGAAGATGCTTGAAACAAGTTCTGGGATTATAGGAAAGAGAGAAGGACGCCCTGACGACAACAAACAGAAAATTTCCCCCTTTCACGGAAATCCTTCCTTCCTGTGTGGAGAGCAAACATTCCCTCTCAAAAGCAGCAGCTGCAGAAACCCCCAAGAAGCCAGAACACACTAATCTCAGTTGTAAAATGTGTTTTTGTAGCTCAACAGAGATTTAGCTGTTTCTGATGAAAAGATCAAAATCTGATTTTAAAATGAAGGTATTTAAAGCAAGGCACAAGAGAACCTTATTTCTGGTGTTGGAGGAGAAGCCAGGGTACTTGCAAGCCAGTTCTCTTCCAGGAGGCTCTGCCTGGGCAGCACCTTGCTCAATGCTGTCTGGGCAGTGTTTACTGAAGCACCTGGCTAATGTGCTGAGACAGAGTTGTTCATGGTTTTGAAGAAGTTAGTATTTCCCAGAGACTGTTATAAAGAAAAAACAATGGTCACTANCAATGGTCACTCCAGATATATATATTTTTCCTACAAGTTCATTTCAACAAATTGAGGTGCCATTTTGTTTTGTACATGGTGTGCTTGAATGATGGGTGCAAAGCAGAATTCTTTCAAAAACATTGACCATGTATTCTTCTGATCCCACATCCTGGATAGTTGGCCCATTTTGTAACTTCTTGTATGTTTACCCATACACAAAGCATGCTTCATGCAGTTGCAGGACATGCATTNTTATGTGGAGCTGTTATTCTCCTCAATAAATGATGGTTGCGTTGAGTTCTAATACAGGATGCATGATCTGCTAACGTGTTNATTTCCACCANGNTAGATGGATTGGGTTTCNTAGTCTCTAAAGAAAATTCCTCAGTTNCCTTTGGAAAAATGAGACAGGGACAAATGATGGGTTGATTAAAAGGTGTGTTCTTTTGACTGAGAGAGATCAGAACTTCTTTTCCTAAAGACAGACACAGTTAGTAGGCATAGTTCCTTCCCTGTTTTGTTTCATAATATGATTAAAAAAACATTTTGGAGTAGAAATCACATTTTAACTTTGCCATTGGTGATGTACAATATAAATATCAGCATCTATTGTCTACAAACTCCTAAAAGGACTGTGTCTGATTTAGAGTGATGTTCTCAGTGCCCCAGTCAGATGAGGTGTTCCCTGTTCTTGTAATGAGTATACCAAATGAGAACAATGACTTANGATTCCACTGGNCTTGTAGAAAGCAGTCTTTATGTAGATGTTGGCTGATTGGCATGTATTAGTGATTATGAAAAGCATTCTGGATGCTGTTGGTTATAACTTAACAATATTTATTTTAATAGATTATTTTTTTTAAATAATATATGAGTTCCTGACCCTCAAGGATCTCGTTGTGTCGTAGGGTTGACAGTGGAAGGTGTAATGTAAAATATAATTTCCAGTCAAGACTGATGGTGACATGTGTCTCTGCCATGTGCACTAATATCCAGAGAAATTGCAGTTTTGAGATTACATTATTATTACTATTATTATGATATTGGAAACAGGTGTAGGTAAATTACATATACATTATTGTCCTTACCTTAATTTTTAGAGAGTCCATCTACATATTTTACCTCTAACTTTGCTTCTTGGGGAAAAAAAATCATTGTCATAAAGCCATTACTTTTACACCAAGTGGAGTGTTTTATCCTATGGATCTTTTGAAAATGATGAATTAGTATCTTTCTTCTCTTATCTCTTGCTATAACAAAAGTATCAGATGACTGACCTTTCTGTACAGATGAAGGTTGTCCTTTNATGAGATTAAATCTAGATATTATGATGAGGTTGTTAAAAATAGGCTTCATGTTACAACTGAATATAGAATAAAATAGAACATTTATTGAGCTCTTTCTAGGACCCACTCATTGTTTTAGACTTTTACACTGTCTTATATAATTGAGCTCTTTCTTGGACCCACTCATTGTTTTAGACTTTTACACTATCTTATATAATTGAGCTCTTTCTTGGACCCACTCATTGTTTTAGACTTTTACACTATCTTATATAATCCATATATCATTTCATTATAGACACAAGCCATTCACATTTAGTAAACAACAAAACTGAAGCAGAGAGTAGACAATTAACTTTTGAGATAATTTTCTCAAATCACTTGATTAAATATTATCCATTGTGATTCTGTCTCCAGTATTAGGAAACACCAAACTCATAGTTANTGGAAAAGACAAGAATATAGCAAAAATCTCAGTGGTAGGATATCTCTAGAGTCTTCCAGGAATAACACCTAATAATTTACAATTAGAAAGGCTTCTGAGCCATCCTATCTAAGCATATACAGCTANGTTGTCATTGTTGTGATATATACCCAGGTGTTTTGTTAGAGTCAGTCTCTCTCTGTAGCCCATTTCCATCATCTTGAAAGTCTTGATGGCAGGCAGAGATGCTCTACANTTACAGGAACTAAAATCCGCAGGAGCTGGGTTCCCTACTCGTTTTCATTTAGGATATTGGTCCATGAGCTAATATCTACCTACCTTGCATTGGCTACTAAATACTCAAAGAAACAATGGCAGTGATGTATTCACTCTGCAGGTAGAAGTGGCCTCAGGAAAGTTTGGACAGTACATTCAAGTATCCCTGGCCAAGGGTGTCGGGGTGGGTCTCTATGCCCCCAAGTGTTCATTGTCCAGCACAACCATATCCATGGATGATCTTCNTGGCCTGCAGTTGTTTGTGGTCTTGGCTGATGCTCTGCTTGTTTGTTTGTCTTAAAGCCCTAGTTCTTCCAGGTACCTGTCAATCAATCCTTTTCTGCTTACAACAGCAATAATTAACTCATGTTCAGTGGACTAAACACACAATGGTGGTGACCATGGAGGAGGGGGAGGCAGCAAACCTTGGAGTAACTTCTAGTTAAACNTTAGCTCCATGGCTATTCTGCCTGGTGGAAAACAATGGTGGTGTTGGCTACTTCAAATAAGAACAAAAACAAGGAAGAGATACACGTGCTTGGAGAGGTAATGTTCTCTTGAGGAACTGTTACAAACAGATTTAGTTTCTTTTCCATTTCTTTCAACTGTTATTTCTCAACCATTGTCTTTCTAATTTGTATTCATGATCTACCTAAGAGATAATTCATAAGTCTGCTACCCTGTGNAATTCTCTTCCANAGGAATCTCATTGTGCCAGGTTCCAGACCCTTTTGGTGATTTTTCAAGGGAGTTCTAGGTATGGTTGAGTCCTTGGAGACAGACAGGAATTTAAAGGGGGAAAATAATGAAAGAGTTAAATATTTTAGCTCGCTTTTAGGAATCTGCATTAATCTTTCTTTTTTTTTCAATCAGGGGTATATTGCAATATGATCCTTAAAGAATCCTTAAAGAAGGTGAACATTTGTTTTTTTCTGCTTTATTGTGTGTGGTCATGTTTTTATATTTCATCCTGTTCCTAAGTGCCTAACCCTTCCTTTATTCTTCACCTACTTTTTGACTTATTTCTTTGTTTTCATTGAGCTGTTAGTTCCTGGTTGAGGGTTACTTTATTACTCTACAAAGTACAATTGTTTATCAGATAGGAGACAGGTATTGCACCTCAGCTCTGGTCTCACACAGACCATCCAGGATGCTCACCATCAGCTACATAGAGATCCAAGGTGCACATAAGAAATACACAGTGAGCAAAATGATTGCTTTCCCATTTTATGATATTTAAAAAATAATGTCAGNGTGTCCTTGGTTGCCTTTGCAGATTGGCTTTACATAGTTGCTTGATGGCACTAAGGACTAGCTGCCTTCTTATTCCTCAAACTATCTAAGTAGGATGAGGCCATAAACACTAAAACACTANCTCCTCCAGCAAGGCTAAACGTCTTAAAGATTCCATAACCTCCCTAAACAGTTCTACCAACTGGAACCAAATGCTCAAATATATGAGCCTATGGGAGACCTTCTAAGTCAAGCTCCCACAGGTACCTGAAATGCTTAAACTTTGGAAACGTACCTTGATGTCAGACTTTATAGAAACTGAACTTGAAGATAAAAGAGTTTCAGAATGCTTACCTTTTGTTAGTAGACAGTCTTGGGACTTGCTGGCACCACTTCTTAGAAGAATGTTTTTATTATTAAAATTGATCTGCAGATGACTGCATAGTTACTAAACTAACAGAATTGTTGGTTAGCAACTAGAACATAGCTATAGTCACACCACGTGGCAGCATACATCGCCAAGGCATTATCATACAAGAGGGAAGAAGCAAAGGTAGAAGGTGCAATTTATTTTATTATGGAACTGAACTNACTTTGAGTTTTCAGCTAGAGATACCACACAATTGTTTCAAANAGTGAAGTGGGAGATGAAGACAGAAAGCCAGTGCTGGATTACCCAAGGCAGAAAAGGGNTGTGCTTAGGACACTGGGGTATCAAACAGCATTTGGAAAAGCTGGTGACATATGCACTTAGGAGGTCAGGAAAGAAGGATCAGGAGTTCAAGACCAGCCTTGGTTACATATGTTATTTGAGAACAGCCTGGGCTACATGGTACCCTGCCTCAGCAAACTACAGATACATAGTGAGAAAATAAGATTTTAAGTAACTCAGCAGTAATCATGACAAAAATGCGAATTTGATTGTATTTCCCTCATTGTCTTTTTAGCTTAGTATTGGTTTAATTTCTAGATATANGTAGTCATGNTTNGTGTGGTGTAACTCATCTGTTTTAGACAGTCAGACACTTATCCCAAACCCTTTGCAAGGCAGAGCAAATTCCTGCACTAACAGGTAAGTTTCCAGAACCAAAAGGAAAGCTCTTATCCCTACAGNCCCAAAGACCGAGAGGCACTATCATGTCTAGTTTCTCTTCTGTGNGTTCTATTGACATTTGAACATGTTTGTTCCTATTATAAAGCCATCAGGTGGGGGAAGTAGGGAGCTTATGGACCATGGTCCAGGAAGCTAGAAGAGGGAGAGAGAAACCAGAGTGACTGCAGATCAACATTGAGACTGTCAATCCAGTTATCCCAGACTCAGAGAACTACCTGATTGGTAGATTTCCCCAGGCTTCCTATCTTTTTCAGAGTACTTCTTAGAGTAGGAACATCCACTACAGCTTAGCAATGAGTTCGTCTGTCCCTGTTCATTTACTAGTACTTTACTCTGTGCTATTTATTTGAAATAGCTGGGTACAAATTACCATGATTATTTCTTTTTGATATTCAAATGGATAGAACTTACTGATACACAAATTTTATAATTCCTTTATGTGAAGGAAATAAGAGCCTGAAGACTCTTAGGGAGATTGGTGTAGGTCTCCTGCAAAGGTCTCTGAGAGACAGGGTTGCTCTTTAAAGATGAGTTCCAACACAGACAGGTTCAACCAGCTGCTCTGCTTCCCGCGTACTTTGCCCGGGGCTTGAACACACAGATAAGCCTCTTAACTGGTGGATTTGTCTATCTCTTCACTTTTGCTCTGTTAACCCAGGGTTTAGTGAAAAACACTGAGCATAGGCAAATGTCACTAGGGAAAAGCAAATGAATAAAGAAGAAATAATTTTTTATTTTTACACAAACTGTGTAGATTGTATTTATTTTAAACATCCATCATTGATAAGAGAGATGCTGTTGAAGTGAGGATATATAACTTCTGATTATGAGGCTGGAGTACATCGATAGAGAAACTGTATCCTCGACCCTCATTTCTTGTCTTTTCACATTTCACATCTTGTCTTCTCACATTTCACCTCCCTCCCTCCTGGTCTTCTCCACTCATCTTCGTTTTGTCTTTTTTTACATATAGAACTTTTGTTGAGCCACAAATAACACCTGCCTTTCCCAGATTCTTACTTCAGGGGTCTGCAGTGACAATTGCTATGGGAACAGTACTTTCAGGCATCTTCTCAGAGAGGAAATGACAGGGTTCCAGGAAAAGAATGGGTGAAAAGGAGCAGTTGTAAAAAGTGGTGAGAATGTGGGTCCTTTGATGCCAGGGTACACTTATCTTCTTGTGTAAGATGTGATGGGGGTGGAAAGCTCCTTGAACCTTGAACACTTAGCATGTTTTGATGAAGCCATCCAGATGTTTCCATTTTTTGAAATGTATTTGTGAACTGGTGATATAACAATATTCAAATGGTACAACAAGATTGGCCTCTTTAGANCCATTCATTCTTAGAGGTNTTGGTGACCCTGCCATTGGTAGTTTCTGTTTGCACAAATATGTTAATATAATAACCCAAATCATGTTACCCTCTACTCATTTCTGAATACTTTTCACTTAATATANTTTCAGATTTACTTCAATTCAGTGCAAAAAGACTTGTCTCCTTATGCCCTCTCCCCACAGAGGCTGCATTTCCCCCCTAGGTATTGGTATCCATACTTATTGACTTAGCTAGTGGCCTATGCCTGGATATCCAAGTTCCTTTCCTCCTTTCTTTCTCCTTTTCTTCCTCCCTTCCCTCCGTCCCTCCATTCCTCCTGCCCTCCCTCCGTCCCTCTCTCTGTCCCTCCCTCCCTCCCTCCCTCCTTCCTTCCTTCCTTCTTTTGATATTACAAACAATAGTAAAGTGAATGTTCTTACGGGTACACATTTTCACCAAAGTGGACATTTACCTTTCTAAGAATTTCACTAGGAATAAAGTTACAGATGCTGAACATTTTGGTAGCTATTGCCACTGTTCTTTCTATTTCTTTTGGACCAGTTTATTCTCACTCCAGAAACAGAAGAAGACATCATCTTGCCTAGCATTGACAGGTGCCAGTCACACAGTGGTACCTATGGGTGGAGATGAGGCGTGCCTGCAGATTTTGGCCCTGGTTGATGAGAACTTGTTTATGTTATGTTATTGGAGCATTTTGAGTTTTGTTCAAAGATCTGGACTTTCCAAGTCTAGACAGAATGGATGGATGGAGTTCCAGGATCCCTTTCTCTTTAGGGATGATGTACCATTGCAGCAGAAAGTCATGGTCATAAAAATAGGCTTGAAATCAGGAGTGTTGGCCCGTGTCTTTGATCCCAGTACTTAGGAGATAAAGGCAGATGGTACTCTATGAATACAAGGCTTGGCTGTTCTATATAGTAAGTTTTAGGACAGTGAGGGCTATAGAAAGACATCTTGTCTTGAAAGAGAATGAAAAGATTCAATAAATATGTTGTCAATGAAAACCAGAAAGTGAGCATTTATTCCTGTTATTCTCCATCCCTGTGAGCAGTCTCCCTTCTCCAGCACACATTCTTAGGAGCTTTGAAGGCTAGGGAGAAGATCAGATTACGGGAATTTTCAGAAGTCTGCTACCCCAGTTCTCAAATCTGTCCTGATTTGTTTCCAACCACAACATTTGGTCACAATTGNTTATATGCTAAATGTTGGTGCATTTCAAACTCTTAATGTAACTATATAGGACATCACAGAAGCAATTGTAATAAGATACATGCTCAGAACCACAGGAGATGCAAAGTGCAATTCTGACTCTTAGAGAAAGCTATTGAAAATTTTGAATGTAACCAATATGGTGTTTAAAAATGAAGAAACCACCACAATTATTACAATTAGTCTGGTTATGTTTATGCCTTCTGATTTCCCTAACACACAACATCTACAACAAAGGTAGGAGCCAGTTCTGTCCTACTTTATCAGTAAAGGCCTATGTATACTTTATAGATTGATTTTACTTACTATAAGTATTGACAAATCACAGTAAGTTCTGTTTAAGTTGTATATAATTTCTGTTATATGAATATTTTTAAGACAACAGAATCTCTTGCAGCTAATATGTCATATACACACTGCCANCATGGTTGACCAATATTCGCATTAGAAGCTTGTGAGCTGAAGAAAGAAACGGTCACCACATGTTTGATTATAACAATGATAAAGGAGGAGGACATCATGGGCCAGCCACCCAGCCNCACAGTCAGCCACAGAGTAAGAGTGAAAGTAAAATTTAGAAATAAGAAAAGGAAAAGGCCTAGAGGTAAAAGATAGATGGGCTGCTCTAAGTTAAGAAAAGCTGGCAAGAAATAAGCCAGGCTAAGGCCAGGCATTCATAAGTAGGAATTCATCTCTATGTGTGTTTTTTGGGAGCTGGGTGGCTGGCCCACCAAAAGAGCCAAAAATAAACAACATTTTGGCACCCCATGTTGGGCACCAAAATGTAGCTGTAAGTTTTCCTGTGTCCCATCCAGCCCTGAGGTCCTGCAACTGCTTATAAAATAATCACTCAGAGGCTTATATTAATTACCAACAGTATGATCTATGGCAGGCTTCTTGCTAGCTAGCTCTTTCATCTTAAATTAACCCATTTCTATTAATCTATATATCGTCACATATTTCATGGCTTTACTTGCGTCCCATTACATGTTGCTCCTTGGACAGTGGTTTGGTGTCTCCCCTGANTCTTTCTCCTTTCTCTGTCTCTNTTGGATTTTCCTGTTTGGCTCCATCCTAACCTGCCATAGGACAATGCAGCTTTATTTATTAGCCAATGGGAGTAACACATATTCACAGCATACACAAAGACATGTCACAGCACTGTCAGAAGTATTTCTATAAAACTAAAAAAATAGACATTATCAAGAAGTGTTTAGACTTTGTTTGACCCAGAAGCCTCATTTGTAGGAAAGAAGAATGGAAGATAATGATATAAGTATTCATGAGTCAATATTTGAATTGCACTGACCTGACATAGCCTGCTTTTAAATGCTTTGAATCTTACTGTAGAAAATTCTGGCTTTAGGGCAGTCAAATTGGATAGTGTTAAAGGTTGTATTGTACACTTCCCCTCAGTGTTGAAGTAAAGAAGAATGAGTGTTATCCAGTTAAATGTAAGTGATGTTAATAACTTGATCAGAATTTAAGGAGATTAAATGTCAGAGTTAGGCCTCTGCTGGTAAATATCACTTATGGAAGGCAGAAGTAATAGGGAATTATATATAGCCTTGCAGCTCTTGCCATTCTATAAGTAGTAAAATGTGATTTATTATTCTGTAGTCTGTCATGTATTACTCAAGAGGCACAAAGAAATGATGACTTAGAATTCCTGCATAAAAATGAACTGAGAGACTCATGTTTTCAGGATGTGAAGAGAGTATAAACAGAATGTGACACCTATTTTAGTTTATGACTTACTGATCTATAGAGAAAATAACTTGCAAGCCTCAAATTAAGCTGGAGTAATGACAGTTCAGTAATAATGAAAGCCAGCTGTGTCAGGTTTGTAAAATATGAATATTGCAGCACTAAAATGTAAGGTCTACATGTTGGCTCTTTNGAAGATGCAGGAGACTTTTTTTTAGGGAACTGATTGATTCATATTCATTATAAACTACTTTATTCCAATTTTAAAAATAAAAGTTTTCATAGGATGTGATTTTTTTTCTGAAATGGAAATTGAAGGTTGGCCTCTTCCAGGAAGAGGTCCTGTCCTGTATGGCAGTGACACTTCCACCTTGACTCCTTGTGAAGCTCGGCTACTTCTCAGTGGGATGTTTTTCTAAGCAAGAACTTGAATTCTTCCCATCTTCTCTTCCTTCATTTTACTCTATTATTTAAAAAAATTATTTATACATTCAAAATTGTAAACAAAAACTCTTTCATATCCTTGGCCAAAAACTCTCTGATACTTCTGCCATTACCTTTGATAATTTATTTTAAATGATGGTCTGTAAATTAAGAGACTTTATGCACTATAAAGGGATTTACAAGTGCAAATTATCCTACCAATATTCACTTTCACGATCTTAAAACCAAAATATTTAATATGGCCTCTAGAATTTAGAAAAAAATCATATTTAAATTAAAAATAATTAAGTATTACCCACTGTTTTCTTTTTTCAAGACAAATTTGACAATTTGACCTGGGCGTATGAGCAATTGATTAGATTAGTCCTCTAAACTTCATTGGCTGTTGTTGAAAAAGCTTCTATCTTTTTTAGGGACTGAGTTTTAATCTAATCAGTGGAAAAGAAGAAAATACTGTATGTATTTAGAATAGCATACTTATATCTCTCATGGAACACGTGGTGAACCTCCTCTGTAGATACAGGATGCTGAGAGTTTTGTCCTCGTTGATTGGTGCTGACTTAATTACAGCTTTCCTTTATTCAGCCATCCTTTGTGTCCTTAGTAACTAGCCTCTTAATTTAGATTGTATCCATTTTAAGGTAAAATTAAATCACCTACAAATGCATAGTTTTCTCAGGGAACACTTTTAACATTGTAACACTACTTTAATGACATTTTGAAGTCGATTGTGTTGATTTCTACAGGGAAGAAGAATTTGGGGATAATTATTTGGAAATGAATGTGCACATTGCTGAATGTACTTATACCAGGGCAGCTGGCATGTAGTTCATAGGTAAAATTTGTTTTCACTATTATTATTTTAAAGATACTTTAAAAATTTACTTCTGTTGTGTGTTCATGATGTGTGTTTGTGGGTGTATTGTTCAGCACAAATGTGGCCTGGTGAACATGTGGAGGTCAGAGGCCTTCACCAGCTAAGCCATCTTACCTGCTCTGTAGCATTATTTTTTGAGTGATTGTGTCCTTGGTAAATAATTGGGAGGTGTATGCTAGGCTTGTAATCTCATGAAGCATTGACTTATTCAGGGCTTTATCAATAAAAACATAATAAAATTTAATTCAAATTTAGTAAGCCAGATCCAAGAGCTATAATTTCTGAAATGAGCATTTGTATGATATTTATCTTCAATTCTATCAGTTGAAAATTTCAGTGTTGATTTTTACTTTTGTGTTAATCAATCTAATGAATATTGATTGTCATAAAATATCCCACTGAAATTTCAGTTTCTAAATCCGGGAGTGAATTAACACTTCTATAATTCTGC
The DNA here is from genome assembly GCA_001675575.1 of Neotoma lepida. Classification (NCBI taxonomy): domain Eukaryota; kingdom Metazoa; phylum Chordata; class Mammalia; order Rodentia; family Cricetidae; genus Neotoma; species Neotoma lepida. Next base: position 76,023 of record LZPO01117309.1, read on the forward strand.
CATCATGTGCTTCTCATTCTCATTCCCTTTGGCTTCCTCTCAGGTTTTCTTCCTTCCTTTTTGCTTCAGTTAAATAACTGTGTAGTGTGTAAACACAGTTTCATTTTGTAGAAATATTTGTAGTAGATGCCATGAGTGGTATCAGGAAATATTTAAAGTTTCCATGATCACCTNTGTGGGTGCCTAGGATCTNAACTCAGGTCCTCAGACTTCTGTGCAAGCTGTTTACTCACAGAGCCGTCTCCCCAGNTCTGCTATGTAGTATCTTTTCCCTTAGCTCTTGTCATGGGACACCTGATAAGAAGCAGTGTAGGAAGACAGATAGATGGAGATGAAAGTGGCATAGAGCTTAAGACTGATCTGCACAAAGTGTGGCCAGTTCTGAGTGGTAGTCTTGTTTTTGTGGTTAATGGCACATGTGGACAGTCAGGATTCTGTTGTCTTTCCTCTGGCAAAAAGAAGACTAGAAAAGAAGTTTGTTCAGAGGATTTGTTCACAGTGTGAGTTGGGCTCCTTCTCCTTCATTACTCTTTCTGTTTTATTTTTATTTTTGGAACAGTGTCTAATGTATTCTAAGTTGTCTGGCGTCTAACTTCCTAAGCAACCAGGTTGGCCTTGAACTCCTGATCCCTCTCACTTTGTCTCTCAGGGACTGGGGTGAAAGGCTATGCTCCAGCTTGCTCAGTCATTACTTGTGAAAGTAGTTCTTCCTTCTCTCCTTAGGAGTGCCTGAGGGGCCAATGAGACTCAGATTCCCTTCTCATGAAAATGCGTGTNAGGAAGCTCCAGAGCTGTGATGATAGTTCTCCTGGGCTGTGGACCTGGAAACTTCTGTTGTCTTGTTTCACTCAACTTAAAAAAATTCCTTTCCATTTATTTGTGTGTGTGCGCACTGATGTGGGTATACCATGGGACTCATGTGGAGGTCAGAGGACAACTCACTGGCATCTGTTCTCTCCTTCCGGGTTCCACAGAGCCCATCACATCTTTAGTATCAGTGACAAGTGTCTTTATTCATGCAGACATCTCTGCCTGCCCTTCACTCAGTTTTTTAACTGAAACAGCTTCAATTGATTTCGTAACCAAACATTTTGTTTTTCTCCTTGTACCATTAACCCTGATCCTGACGGTAAAGACACTGTCTTGAAAACATAGAAACAAGCAAAGTAGGATGAAAAAGGGTCCTGGAATTCTTGATATATTTTAAAAAATCTAACTAGACATAGTGGTAAACACCTCATTTTTTTTTTCATTGGAATTCTGTAATTTCCCTATCCTAGGAAATGAGGCAGGATAATGGTAAGTTTGAAGTCACCTCTACCGAGTAGGAAGAACCTGTCTCAAAAAACCAACAATAAAAATTACAGTCTAGGTAATTTTTCCNACAATTGATGAGGTGGAGGAGTACAGTCAATACAGCATGCTTTGGGGTGTTATTAGTGTCCTCCACAGAGCTAAAGGCAAAATGTGAGAATGGAAATGGAGCAGTGCAAGTAACGGAAGTAGCCATGCTTGCATTCTTTGGGAAGACTAAATGAGCAACTTAAATACATCAGTGTTGTTCTTGAGTTTGAAAAGAAGCTTACTGTTTGGTTTTTCATAAGATATTATCGCTTGAAAGAATACAAATGGAATATCTCTGTATTTTGAGTATTTGATGTAGTTTCTAAAACCAGGGATTTTATAATGAGAAACAAAACTACTTGGTAAATAAAAGCTAAATTTCTTTAAT